>JACXGI010000336.1:106446-143314 GCA_016801175.1 Esox masquinongy
CTATAAGAACTGTGTGTGCTGTGATTGTGTCAGACTCTGTTGGACTGAATGCCACACTGTCTCCAGATATATCTGTATGAATAAAGATAATTGCCGGCACTGCGATTTTGTCTCCTCTTAATCTCTTCTCATTAACCAACTCGGGGAAGTACTTTAGGTCGGTACTTCAATACCTAGGTATTTTAGGTCGGTACTTCAAAAATATAAACGCTGGCTATTGTCACCATATCGCCATTTATCTTTTCAGCATTTAACAAACACAAGTCCATAATACAGCAATCAAAAATCGGATTTCACAAGTTGCTTCAAGTCATTACGAGAATGCAGCACATCTTACACGGAAGTCCCAGCATCCGCCCACATTAACACAGACAGGTATTCTCAAACTCGCAAATACTACAGTTTGTGACCATCACTGCCTGTTAAACATTTCTACCAATGTGAAGAAAACAATCTCGCGTTGATCCCCGTTGTACAATTTCATAAGACGCCTTTACAAAAGTTTTGTTTACCTGAAATAACAAATCTTGACCTGTCAACGAATCACCATTGTTCATGCAAATTTATACTCTTCCTTCCGGGTAACTTTGTAACGTTTTGCCATATAATGCAACTTAAAAGTTAATGCTGACTTAAAACACCCATTTTTATTACCAAAATCACCATTGCTCATACATACAAATGTAACAAAATCATCGTTTTTATTTTTAACAATATTTTAAAACCCTACCACAATACAATCAGCCTAGTCATAATGTGTGGTCGGCCCAGGCGTTGCTTGTTCCTTCAAAATAATATGGTTGCTCATGTGGTGTTTGTTTACTGTTGTGCTTTGTTGGACTACAAACCTTGTGTGAAACACTGGATGTTTTTCAACCTGTATATACTACAGTTTGAAGTAGTGGTTGTTAAGGGGCCATTACTATGGGCAGATCTGATCTTAGGGCCTATCTCTTGTTAAAATGAAAAATGGGCTGCAACTCTCCAAAATTGTAAGTCCCGAACCCTTCTTTATATCTTACACAAAAAAGCATGTTTCCCACACGTAGTTCTGCGCTTGTGGAAAAACACCATGCTACACGCACATTGTAAAACGTGTAAGGTTAACACCCACTGGTTGTAGGACATCTGTTGTAGCACTTGTCAGATCATAAAATGCTGGGGGTTACAGCATTGCTGAACACTGGTGCCCTTTTCTTAAACACCAAACATCTTGCTGCTGATATATTACTTATTTATTGCCTGGGAATTTAACATTCCGGAACCCTAAGACCCCTTTGTTAAACATCAAACATAACCCACCTGTTAAAGCACTCGTCCGGGGTGCTTATCAGTCGTTGTAAAACATCAAACATGGACACAACATTGCAATCATAAATTACAAAGTCCCCGGACATGCATACGTCATTCCAGAAGTTCCGCCCTAACACACGTCATACAGGAAGTCCATATGTCACACCGGAGGTCCCGCCCATCTGTCAAATCAGTCTGGAAGCCCCGCCCACCAGGGGTCATAAATCACCAAAGTGACACAATATACCCCACATTTACTACTAGTATAGTATGAATTGTATCTGGTACGTTTAGCTATGTTTGCAATTATATTATCTCTACCCTAATAGGCTAAAGTAATTCATGAATACCTCTTGATTTTATGACCATACATACATTGGTAAAACTAATGAAAGTTGGTGATTTGGGCACACAAATTTGTTGTCAAGTCCCTGCCAAAGGAATGCTTCCTTTTGGAGCTGAGCCCTACAGAGTTATTATTAGCTAAAATTAAATGATGACAAAAACAGCAGGTCCCTCTGACTAGGCCAACATCGAATGGAAGCTGTACCAGGCTCATCTGCACTGTGCACAATAGCCTGGGGCCAAGGATACTACTAACTAGGCTAACGATAAAGAATGTCGCACAGCTAACTCTCACAGTCTTTCAGTAATCTCACAAATGTCTCTCTGTGTGGTTTTCTCCATACATTCAAAGTTGTTGGTATTGTCACCTCATTCTTAAAACCTGAGACAGTCAGGTGTCTGATACTCAGCCGACACAGGTTTCGTTCAGTATCATGTGACAAAGTGAGTGTCAAAAAGATCAGGACAGTATCGAGCGTTAGTGCCGAGCAGAGATTAGATTTGATCTAGATTCAACTTTATTGTCATTGAACAGTACTAGTATTATGAAATTGAAATGCAGAGCATCACTACACGGAACATTGTTCTATGCTTTTTCTTCTCGATGCATCCCTTATAATGTTTTGGATGATTAAGGCAGAGTCAAAGGATACACTAAATGAAAGGAATCATTTAAAAACAATACAAGGTGGTGTTTCAACTAAAAAAAGTTTCTGAAAGTTGGGGGGATTTGATTTCATAGAGTAGTGCAGAGAAGTCCGTGGCACTACCCGCTGAGCCACCACTGAGAAACACTTGACAACATCTCTACTAAATTGCTAATAAGGGTTCCAGTACAGTTTGTGATGCGTACTCTCATGCATTGAAGAAGTGTGGAAGAACTTTTGCAACTAGCTCCCTGAATGAGCAACTTCCAGCTAGGTAACTTGCAACAACATGACACCATTCATTTAAAGTTTTTTGTTCAGCCATATCGATTCAAAAACCTGAGATAGTCATGTGTTTGACACGTAACCAGCTCTGGTGTTTCAAAAAATTTTATTTGCAAAAGATGACACTTAACACAAAATCACATCAACTGAAGATGGCTGCTGAGCATAACCAGAGAAGATGTACAGCATCTGGTGGAGTCAGTAGTTTGCAGACTTCAGGCTGTTATTGCATGTTAATGCATACAGTATAAGCTTTATATTCATGCTTTGTTGGGGAAGATACTTGGGAAAGATACTTTTGCTGAAAGAGAAGTGGCAACAGTTTAGCCCTCAGACTGAATGCGTCGAGACATCTGCGTTGAGGTGGAAGTCCATTTTTTCTAATGTAGTGCAATCTGCTCCGGTGCAACTCATCTGCCGAACTAAGTGTCAGAGCTCACAGGGTAGTGTGGATTGCACTCCATTAGAATTAATGGACTTTGGCCTAAACGCCTAAACAGAACACATTGGAGCCATTACGACAGAGGTTGGAGAAGACTCAGCATGAAATGTTTATCTTAAACAAGCGTGCCATTGTCTGTTTTTCAGAGTTTGTTTTAGTTTGGCTTCATGGCATGAGTTGTGTTTTGAAGGCACGGTTCATCTTGAATGCATGGTTGAGCTGTGCATTATTGCAACGTTAGTGAAACCAAACCAATGGTCTGCTTATGCATGTGGAATTTGTTTATAGTCAAGAATACCATCATTCTGGTACAGGTTGATCTTAGTTTCATCTGTCCAAAGAATGCTGTTCCAGAACTGGGCTGGCTTTTTTACATTTTTTTTGTCTAAGTCTATTCTGGCCTTTCTATTCTTGAGGCTTGTGAATGGTTTGCACCTTGTGGTGAACCCTCTGTATTTGCTCTCGTGAAGTCTTCTCTTTATGGTAGACTTGGATAATGATATGATCATCCACCCGTGTTGTCTTCCGTGGATGTCCAGGGGCCTCATGTATCAATCGTGTGTACGCACAAATTTGTGCGTAAACCATGAGTATGCCAGTTTTGACGCAAAAGTTGGCATTTACCAATGTTGAACTTGACGGGAATGTGTGCGTATCTCTACGCACATTTCAACCCATGCGTATGCACAGCCTAGCGGTTGAATTGAAGAAATACCATGCTATTTCGTTCGAATGTCAACTGAAACACATGGGAAAAATCTTATCAATAGAAATATGAATAGCCTACAGGAATGCGCAAACTGTTTCCTGCAGCATTGTAGGCTTATAGGCCACAGATGTAGCAAGCATCAAAACCATACAGCCTGTAGCTGATCCCAAAATTATTAGAACTAATAGGTTGTAAAACGTAGCCCATTCAGTGGGCATATCCATACAGTTTGAAAATAAGACGAACAATAGCCCCATGTGCCTGTGCATAAAGCAACACATTCAACATTGCATATTTTACCGTACACTACAAAATGCTGATTTATTTAAAGATGCTCACTTATACGACCTAGAGGATCTTTGTGTTTTTGAATGAGCTACAGTGTTATCACACATGTTGGTTTACAATTTGTAATTTGACAGAATTGACAGTACATTTCAGAAATTACTTTTATTTAAAATTCTCACTGAATGAATATGAATAGAACATAAAATAGGTACGCTTATTCACCACAAATCGTATAAAACAGGCAATAGGCCTACTCAAAATAAAAGCTACAGGCTATTGCTATGCTGCTAAACGAAAAATGCATTTCACTTAAATGGAACAATCATTTTAACACAAAGTCTTTACAAGAGTCATTGATCTTCTATAAAACATCTGAAAAGTTATATACTTTCTTGGCAACATTCTCAAGGCTACTATTTCTTTTAACAGATCTTGCGTTTGCAAGACAGCCTTGGCTGTCACGACCCGATACAGTCCTCACTCGAAACCATACGGAACGCTGCCGCAGAGCCCCGCAACCCCACTCTGGTATGCTAGTGGAGATACTTGTTCTGTAGCGAAAAGAACAGCTAAGTCCTAGGCCCACATGACTTGAACTGGGCTTGACCAATTTTATTTTATGTCTGTATTGATAGGTTTCTTGAATGTAAAGTTCAAATGTTATGATTAGCCTAATGACAAATTATCAATTACTGCAACCATCCCACAGCGACATGTCGGTGTCCCCATCAAGGACTTTTCCACTCAGATCTCCCCAATGATGCCAGCGATTTGCTAGTCAATTGGGAAAATATCTGTCACACTTTGCCCACCTCCTGTAGTTTGGACACTGGTTAGGAGTGCAGCAAATCGCTTTCTCGCGTCCACCTTGACTGATCTTGGACCACTCTATTTTATTAACAACAGCCACGTCTTGCAATGCGGAATATTTATGACTGCTTGTCGGGCTACTTGATCTGATTCGAAAAATGACACGTTTTTAGATTCTATATCAGATAATATTATTTGAAGTTCACATTATGGGAAATGTATTTTCTTGTTTATTCTGACCGGTCTTCACCTTGCTTCGTTTATCGACTGAAATTACATAGTCAATAGAGCTAATTTGGATACCTTATATGGGTAAATGTAGGCGTTCTTTGGCGGACACCGTAAGCTTGTTCACTTACACAGAAGTATAGTATGGGACTGATTTATCAGCGGAAGCATGCGTATGTGTTGCGTATGCCAGTTTGATAAATCCCAATAATTTTGTGCACACGCAAATCATAGGATTTCCACATACGCTAGAATTTAGTTAGAAACCTACACAAGATTGATACATGAGGCCCCAGGCTTTTTTGTGTTGCAAAGCTTACCAGTGCGTTCTTTCTTTCTCAAAATGTACCAAACTGTTGATTTGACCACTCCTAATGTTCCTGCTATATCTCTGATGGATTTTCTTTTTTTTTGCAGCCTAAGGAAGGCCTCTTTCACTTGCATTGAGAGCTCCCTTGACCGTATGTTGTGGGTTCACAGCAACAGCTTCCAAATGCGAATGCCACACCTGGAATAAAATCCAGACCTTTACCTGCTTAATTGCTGAAGAAATAACAAAGGAATAGTCCACATCCTTAAAAACAGCTTTTGAGTCAATTGTCCAATTACTTTTGGTCCCTTGAAAAAGAGGGGGCTACATATTATAGAGCTGTAATTCCTAAACCCTTCCTCCAATTTAGATGTGAATACCCTCAAATTAAAGCTGAGATACTGCACTTTAAGCCCATATTAATTATTTAACTGTAACTTAAATATATTTTGGTAAACAGCCAGAATAACAAAACTTGTGTCAGTGTCCAATTATTTCCGGACCTAACCGTATATAGCCAATATACTGCACCACAACTAAAAGCTGTTCTTGTGCAGGACGCATCGGCGAGTACCTTGACATAATACTCAGCAATGGAATATGGGTCGTATGCCACTGCATGCCTTATTGCTGAAAATACTATCTAAATTATAACAATTTTCAATACATTTAATGAATTTGTCAATTTTATTAGTAATTTATTAGCAAGTAAGTATATTAAATAGATGTTAAATTATCTTAATTGAGACACAAAAGTACACTTTGGGAGTCAACAAGTGTCTTTAGACCGTGAACCTTCATACCTTTAACCCAGCTGAAAGGTTTCACACACAGCTGTCAGGTGAATTGTTTCAGTATGTTGACGTTTGTTTGTCTTTGCTTGAGAAACAGTAGCAGGGAGGATTGTATCTTATTGAATGATATATAGGTTATTTAGTTGACAAGTAATGATGTATCTCCCTGCGTCACATCTACAGCAAACAGTTTGACACTAGAACTAACAAATCATCACAGGTGTGTCATGACAATGTGTTGCATGTGCCTGGATGTGTTTCCTTCATCACTGTCTGTCATTGCATTGCATCTTTCTCCTGTTAGGCATTGCTGTTCTTCCTTTTCAGAACTCTTGCTTAGTCTGCCTCTGACCCAGGCACTGAGTTGAGCAATATGATTATCTGGGCTAAACTGTCTGACTAAAGACAGACCTGCTAACCTTAATGAGTCTAATACCTTAGACATGGACCTGCCTTCCCTCTCTCCCTTTTTCTCTTTCATAGTCTCTCCGTCTCTGCGCCTTCTCAAACTTGCCCTTCCTCCCCTGACTCCCTCACAACTCCCTCAAAGTTTCCCTTGCTCTCCCTATCCTTATCTTTCCGTTTGGTTACGCCCTCTCCCCCACAAAGTAACTCTGACCCCCCCCTTCTCATTCTCTTCACCCCCTTCTCTCTTTATTTCTCTCATATCTCTTCCATCTCTATTCCATTGACCTGTCTCTCTTTGTCTCATTCTCTCTGGTTTCTATTATCTATAATAACAAACACTCAGTATGGACTCAATGCTCTACACTTGAGAATGGCATGGAATCAGCAGAGTTAGGAGGTTGGTCCAGCAGTCACATGTACTACTGTAGAGTGGTTATCAATCTGGCTCACTGGTCTTTGAGCAAAAAACCACCACTTTCCTGTCAAATAAAGCATTAAAATGTCTCAAAACATATATAAACCATGACACATTTAAGGCTGTGCACACCTCCTGTTACCTTTTGTCATTAATCATCAACACATGGGAAGTTTGGTTTTATCCAAAAAGGTTTATAGAAATTATGAAGAATGTACAAGAACATTCAGAGGGTAGATGCAAAATACATTGTCACAATCCAATTTTTCATGTTACCATATAACCACTGCTATTAAATATTTCAGGGATATTACTACAAACAATATCGAACTGAAAATGTAAATGTCATAGCACAACACGTGCCATGATAAATTTTTTTTTCCAGATTTCCTCTCAGAGGAACAACAGGACTTTACCCAGTGCCATGTGTGGTTTCAGATATATGGACCAAAAATAGACATCCACTAGAGAAAACAAAAAACAATTGCTGGGGGATAGTGACATGGCTGCTGCCGACATAACCATGTTAAATGCCTGAACCATCAGATTCAACTATAGAAGGCCAATCATTGAAAAATCAAAGAAATGCCTAATAAAGTGGTCATTGAGTGCAGTTGGATTTGATCATAATATTGTGGTGGTCTGAGGTAATTGGTACTTAATGACAACAAAAAACAGCAAAAAACATTGCAACAGTGATAACATTATAACCTTATGGGGTGACGTGTGAAAGTCAGTCGTGAATATGAATATGTTGTTGAATGAGTTTGTGTGAGTCCCACATAAAATGTATCACCATTGACTCTACAAACAATGGTAGAACAGGAGTGGTGTTTCTGGATCAGTACGAATCCTGATCTTTTCTTCTAGAACGTGGTCTGTCTGTGACCTACGGGTGACTCAGACCTCTCAGTTCCTCTCTACACGACTACTGGTGAACGCTTGCTAATTGTTTGTACAACTCACCCCTCTGGAATTTGTTAACAAGCACCTCTCAATGTGAGGAGTCGTGATAGGATCCAGCATGCTCTGTTTAGTGTTGTTCCACACGTTTCCAAATGAGAAAAAAAGCTGCCTTATTCAAATGAGTGTGCTTTTATAAACGAGGCCACATTGTAAATCACAACGGTGGCTCCAGAGCCTTTGATAGTGGGTCGGTTTGGCGCGAAGCACCACAGTTCTGCGATCACAAACTACATGGACACCGAGCCCAAACCGGCCGCCACGCACGCATCGCGCTCCAACAGTTTTCGGTTTATTCCATAAAATCCTTGATCTGGAAAAAATTATTCACGGAAACCGAGAGGGATGGGGGATCTCATGAAGTAGCCAGCCCCTCTCCACTCCTCGGGTGGAAAAGCCATTAGCGAATTCGGAGGAGATCCACATCGGTGAAGTGAAAACTGTTCAGGGACTTTGAGTATAGAAGATAAACCAGGATTTCAACCCACCAGCAACCATCCCCATTCCCTACCACAACGTTCAATCAACATCAATCTGATAAACGACATCAGCCTTTTTACTGTTTGCCAATGTTTTTTCACTACAGCTTTTTTGAAAAGACACTGGAGGGCCTGGGATCTACCCCTAGCGAATAGTCTGCTGTTCATATATCATATTTTGTCTCTAGTCTACTATCATCTGAGGCATCAAGCAAATACAGACCAATATCTGTTTTTTGAAGCTGACTGCACTGAGGAGATATTGGAGATAATTTTAAAGTTTAAGGATCAGATTGTCTAAAATTTAAACTCATAAAGAACACAGGTTGTGTTTGTAGTGATATGTTTAACTGACAGATGCATCTTCTTGGTTTGAATGTATTTAAGTTGATTCTCGAGCCATTTGTGTATATAAATATCTTGTATCATAATGTTTCATGTGAACCCCGTCTGGATGATTATTGGATGCACATTGTAACAACTAATGGGGATCCTAATCAGATAATAAAATACCAAAGTTCAGAAGAATGATGAGCATTTTTGTCCACTTGTCTGTGTCTGCAAGCACAGACTAGAGCTCCTAGTAACCCATTTCAAGGCTCAGGTTAATCAGCTCTAAATACGCATTTAAAGGGATAATATCCTTCTCATGTGTCCTATGTATAGCCTGCTCTCTTACACTCTAATTACTTACTCATCTTACGCTCTATGTCGTGTGACCCATATAAACCAAACTTGGAGCTACAGTAAGTTGTTGTGAAGCTCCATTTCAGTTCATGGAACTGATCCAGTCACTGCAACCCTGCCCTGATCAGTCAAAGTTTACAGTTGTGTGGATATGAGGCGTGGGGGTTGCATGGAAAAAGAATTTGATGAGCAGGCAAAGACATTCGCAACACAAAAGCGTTAAAGTCTCTTTTTGGGTGGATGCAAATCCCTCACATTCACCAACAGCTATTTCTGGCAGCAGTGTGAGCGGTTCTCTCGGGCTAAGGCATGTTGGGTCTGGTCTGTTAGGCCATGGCCAGGATTGTCATCTGTTAGCGGGGAACCCGGCTGTCTAAAAGCTGCTGAATGGTGAACTTCAATCAAAAGAGATGCCCTCTCATGAAAAAGAAGCCCGAGGTCAGTAGCCTTGATTGGCAGACCACTGAGACCAAGCCTGAACATTGAGCATAGTGTATAGGGAAATTGCTGGGCCTGAACGCTAAACAGGAACAATCCAAATCTAGATGGGACAGACAGTTGAGTGTAACCATCATTAGAAACAAGAGACCGACAGGAAAATTAGTTTTTCATTTTTTTTAATGATGAAAACATTCTTTATCTTTGACCCATTAGACACATTTACCAGATCTGCAAAAAAAAAGCCAATAATATGATCTTTTGCAACCTGATAAAAGATTCTAAAGCGCTGCAACACGGCACTGTCTGATACAATTATAAAAATAACAATCATAAAAAATACATGAGCCTGGCTCTTTTTCTTTTTTTTTTGTTTGATTGGAAAAGACTGCATGAATAGAAGGTGAACAGTTGACAACAACCCATACACGACAAGAAGCCTGCGGTTGCATAGCAGAATGGTTCTGGTGAAGCCAACTTCACAGAGTAAGAGGAGACGAGAACACACAACGCCTGAGAAATCCACAGGATATCATCAAAATGTACTGTACCCAGTCAAAACAGACCAGAACGTGCAAAATGAAAAGAGTATACGAGATGTGTTAAACATATCACGCGTTTCTCTCCATCCTTGACACCCAGGTTACACAGTAGTCATCCAAGTTGAATCAAACCCTGCTTCCCATTCTTTATGCACTCTAGATCCCCATTAGATGTCCATTCACTCACCTGCTACAGGGGCTACATTACAGTTAGGACAACAGAAATGAAAGGACAAAGGACACAGATGTTATCAGTGATAAGGACAGTTGTTGCAGCAAGATGTCCTAAACTGTTTTAACATATACCTTTGTACAGAAGTGGGGAAGCCACAATTCCCACCCACAGTCTTTAAAGGAACACACATCGGGTTTGTGCAGTGCACACTGATATTGCTAGTTTTTAACACTAGCAAGGACAAGTGAGTAATTTTGACTCAAACATAATTTAAAATGTAAATAGCCCTGTCAATTTTAAAGTCATGCCCCACCTACCTCCTTGTCTATCCTAAATAAGTCTATTCAAAATGTGTCATTCTGATTTTTATATTATAAGCAATTATTTTGTTATAAGCAGTTTGAAGAGGACATAATTTCCTGTGGCACAAAAAAACTGTGTCATATGCAGGTAATAGGTGTAGATGGATACTGGGGTTTCTAAAACAAAAGACCTATTTTCCAAAAGCTTTCAATAATTATTAAAATATCACTTTTTCCCAAGAAAAATCCATGTTTCACACCAGCATGCAGTGACAAAAATCCCAGTCACATAAAATCATGGAAATTATATTCTGATATTATCCATAATAATAATTTTGCTTTATTCTAATGATAACCAATACCTTCATAAACAAAACCATTTTACAATGGCATATTAAAAATAGGTTTATTAGGCTATTAGAATGTTTGCATCAAAATGATTCCTACAGGCAGGAAGAGAGGTCCAAAAAAGCCTGAACTTGCTGTTGTTAATAACACTGTCTTTCGCCTCAACACCCACATTACTGACAACAAACCATTGTAGATTTCCCACTTCATGTCAACAAACATGTTTAACCAGTTCAGGAATATTTTGCCAATTTAACGTTGAGAAGAGAGAAAAGAGAATCTGAATTAACATGAGGCAGTAAGCATTTCTCCATGAGCATAAACCTTTAAGCATAGCAGTTAGATCATGTACCCACTGCCTAATCTTGTCTCAATCAACAGGTCATTTACAGTAATACCAAAACGGCAACTCAGGAAATTCTATCAGAGCTCACAAGGGAAAAGTGAATCTGTCGAGTCCCCTAGAGAAGAGGCCCTGACATGCAGAGCTAATGATAATAAATAGTACTAGACTACCTCGCTAAAGTGGTGTTGTGTTTATCAGGACCCCTTTCTATCCTCCCTCTCCTGCTCTTTCTCCAGCGAGGTCATACAAAGGTGGGAGAGTGAGGTATCACCCCAGCTTGTGGTGAAAGTCAAGCAAACCCGATCACCAGCTGCACCTGTTACACCAGCTCCCTGCCACGCAAGTCTCTGCCCCTTGTCCCTCACTTTGCCTCAATATCTGTCCTTGAGTATATAATAACAACACATCCTCACACAAACTCTCTCTCTGTCAAAAAAACTAACCTTTGAACACTCAAGACTGGGCAAAAGGGCAGATTCATATTTGGCACGAACTTTGCTCACAAGTTGAAGCCAACTTATTGTGAGCACATACATCCAATAGAGGAATTAATTTAAATATTCTTTGGATGCAGTTTAGGATACATGTGAAATAAATATGCCAAATAATGTATTTTTAGGCATTTATTTTAATGTGACATACATTTGCAAATGTATTAGAAACACATACATCTGTTTGGAAATATTATTTGGCATTTGTTTTATATTTCCCATGTATTGTTGATATTTAATTTTTTTTTAAATTGTATTGGACTGAGGACACAGCCCAGCTAAGTTCAGCCTCTTCGGTAGCAGCTGCGGAATTCCCTGCCAGGGTGTTACAGCAAATAATGTCCCATCATCTGAGCTGTCTCTGCAAATATCGCCCAAAGAGGCAGCACAGGAACACATACCATCTCTCTGTCTTCCTTTCCATCTGTCCTGACTTTTCTTTTTGCCATATATTTCTCTCAAAATTCCCTCATCATGCTGTGAACTTTCTGCAAAAGGTGAGTTAAAAGAGAAAGCACCACTATACAAAATACAGTAACGTTTAAACCATGTGAAACTGAATATAGGGTAAACCATACGAACCTGAATATTGTCACAGTCTGATTAAAATCTTTTATCTCCGAAACCGACACTTTTCAGGAATTTGGAAAAGGTTGATATATTTCCCCATCAATTAAAATATTTATGAAAATTCAGAAACTATTATGAATATTTTTTTCTTAGTTCATAAGTAATAGAAATATCAGATCACATGGAGAAGTGTTTGAAAAACAAATACCAATTATCTAAAATGGAGTTGCAAGGAATTAACCAGACACTGACAATATACAGTCAACCATATGAAACTAAATATACAGTAAACCACAATAAACTGAATATACAGTAAACCATATGAAACTGAATATAAAGTAAACCATGCAAAACTGCATATACAGTAAACCATGTAAAAGTGAAACTCAAGGATTTGATGTCTGGGTATATTTTTGATATGAAAAATGCTTACCAAACCTGTTGTCAACATGAACAACAACAAAACAATATGAAACCATCTCTGCACATGCAACACAGCACAAACTAATATTTCTGTGGAGTTTGTTTGTCTGAAAAGGGCTATGGGAGAGCAATGGCAAACAAAGATTAAGCCTCTGTAGCGTTGACACCTGTGAGGAGGAAATGTTGTTATAATGTGGAGCTGGAATGTTTCAAATGTCAGCAAATGCTTTACGCAAGGTCTTGTATAAACCTGTCAAACAACTTTGTACAAAGTACAGCAAAACCCCACCGACAAAAAACTATGACTGCAAGGGGATACATTGTTTTCTTCCAAAACAATGTGACATCAACACTGACTGTACAAATCAGGATTTCACGGTTACATTCACAAGCCTCTGGGGGGGTGATTTTGTTTTGTGTCCCTGACGTAGATCAGACAGGGTCTATTCACAAAATGATATGGCCTTCTGCTCATTTTTCTTCTGCCTATACAACTAATAGGCGTTAGGCACTTAAGATGTGTTCACATATACAAATATAGATAGGATGATACAGTTGTTTTCTTCCCCACCAAACTTGGGTATTAAAAACTAAATCTTAAATCTTTGGTTTGTAAACGCATCCTCATGTTAATATCAACCATTAAGATGTAGTTCTTGTCTTTTAAAGCTGGTGATGACATTCCATTGTCACCTCAACTCACCAGAGAGAAAGTGTTGGGGTTTTCATGATGCTCTTTAGTAACCCCTTTGTTTTTCTGGATGCCCAGTGCACGTCAGGGTGCGAGGCGCTCGCCCCTTAGAGAGCAAAGGGTTCTGCAGTCCTCCTCACATACAAGGAGGCAGCCGGACACCGCGAGACATTGACGTAAGCCACATATATTATGGTCTGTCTGCCATTCAGTTCGACTGCATTTCTTGTTAGTGAGCGACAGAGACAGTCTATCCAGGTCATTGTTGACGAGAGTCCTGCTGCTGATTGAATTCTTTGCTTTCGTATTGGACCGTATTGAACCCGGGACTCCTTAAACTTGGTTTAGGTTTCACGTAGGATGTCATTACACTCCCGGGCAGAACACTAGCAAGGTCTTCACAGTAAACTGTCCTGCCATAGTTCGAGGCCAACGTGACTGGAGACCCAACTGTTTCCTCTACCCCTATCCCCCTTCCCTCCCCCCTCCCCCGCCGCCTCGCTCCAACAGAGCATGACAAAAACATTGGGGCTTTAATTCTAGACAGTGATGGTGGGTCGTGGGGATTCTGCTTATTTTATTTTATTTGTTCATTCATCTGAAAAACACTTGACGGGGAGTCAGGCCAGTGACTAAGTCCCTGTATGAATGAATCTGACTCTTCTTCCTTCTTTCTTTCCTACTCTCTCACTCACTCTCTCTCTCACACGCCTTCCTTTCTCTGTGCAGTCTCAGTTGCAGGGTAGCCAGGTGGAGTAGGCGTGCTGCTGGCAATGAAACATGGGCTGCACCTGGGCAATGTAGTAGTTACTGAAGTTACCGTCTGTTACGTAGGGGGCTGGCTGGTAATAACAGGTGACATTAGCAACGTTGGGGATGACGTTCTGCTCAGCCAGCACCCGCACGGCCAGCATGGCGATCAGCCCTAGTGTCTGCCGCCTCTCGTGACCCATCAGGCACACCGTACTCTCATTTACCACCCCATGCAGGGTCATCAGGTAATCGTACTTGCGGTCCTCCAGGCCCACAAAGTGGTTCTGCAGGTAGGACTCCAGCTTGCGCTGCTGCTCGCTGATATCCGAGAAGTCGATGAAAAAGCGCGAGCACATGTACCGCTGCAGGGACTTCATCTCCGTCTCAGAGTCGGCGTGGAAGCCCCTCACCAGCAGGTGACAGTACTTGAGCAGGCCGCCGCCCCGGATCTCTTCCGGGTTGCGCGTGCAGATCACCTTGTGGCGTAGGTGGTCGAGGGCAACACCGAAGTCCCCGAACACACTCTCACCCACAATGGTGGGGTGAAATGTCTCGGCCATGGGGTTTTCTGAGCATTCATAGAAGAGCAGCAGTGAGTCCAGCTTGATCTGGAAGGAGTCCACGCTGAACTCAAACTGCCGCCTCAGGGAATCCACGAATTTCAGCTCCACATTCTTGCCTCGGTTGTTGGAGAGGGAGATGAGGCTCCAGCGGTCTGAATCATTGCACACCTTCACCATCTTCTGCACATAGGCCTCCTGTCAGGCAGATACACAAGGGGGAGGGATATACTGTTAGCTCAAGTTGTCAATGGATGAAGAAAATACTGTCTACGTACTGTATGAGGCTTGTAGTCTATTATGAGCTTAAAGGAATGACTAATAGCTATACATACTGCAGCATACTCCTAATCTAAATCCAATTAAAGCGATAGACGTACTAAATCAGGAACCAGTAATCTCCATAGCTTGCAAAGCTCTACTAAGAATGTTTTAAAGGTATAATAAAATGTGCAAACATTTTCTTTCTGTCTTTCAGTACAATAGGGGGCATACTCTGACATCTGTCTGAGGCTGGTTGCCTTACAATTGCACACTGAAGCAACCAATTCTGGCCTAAACTTTTTGAGTATTACAAATGTGCGTTTGGTCAAAACCATGCCAACCATTATCATATTTCCTAGCATGCTTTATTTATTTTCAAAATTATAGATTTTTCATGAACAATAACTGTTTGATTGGTTGTATGCTACCCAAATGTGAATGACAAAAAAATTCTAAACTAATGTTATCTGTTAGTGCTTCGACTTTTTTCACCCGTTTTCTGAGATGGCTGCACAAGTGATTTAGTTAGTCTCACTAATATCAACAACCACACTGACCTACCCTGACTCTAAATGCGGTTCTGGGGTAATTAAACCCTAGGGATTCTAACACGAATTACACCTCACTTGCAAGCTGAACTAATGTGACTTGCAGGTGGGATGTGGCCTGTAAACCAGGACTTTCAGAGCCCTGAGAGTAACTAGGCCCATGAAGAAGCCATTTTATGATACAGTAGGTAAGGTACTGTCATAAATAATTACGTAAATTGGTAACTATGCAAATAAGGTCCAGAAAATTATGCAGTAGAAAAGTGTGTTCACTTAAACTAAACTTTAAAGTTGAGTGAACAAATAATACAACGGAGAATATAGACTTTGTTGGTTGAGCAATGTGCCCAACTGTTGAGAAAGCATGAAATCCTTTTGCAGCTGGAAGCCTTAAATCAACATGTTTTTTCTCAACACTGTAGCTGAAGATCCGCTTTAAATTGGTTTACTGCAATCCTGTTAACTGCATAAAATAAACATGCTACAATCCGTAAACGTGTCCAATTTCGTTTTGGAAATCTCAGGCTCATGACAAATGTTGAGCAAAAGTCCAAATAAATATTATTAGACCATTAAATGTTATTTCAATAACTGTCACATGGAAAATGTAGTCTACCTTTAATGTCAACGGTGATATTTTTTGCTTATTCACTCCGTCAGGTAGGAAATCCAGGAGACAGTCCAAAACGATATCCTTCACAATCTGAAAATCGCTTTCCCCTTTCATATCCGCGCAAAAGATTAGGTCAAGGTCCTTGTACCCCAATCCGCTATCCTCATGAAGAACGTGGCTTGCGGCAGACCCGTTTAACCGCACGTCCCGGACGTGGATGTTCCTTTCCTCCATGCGACTACGCACCACTTTCACTATTTGTCGTGGTTTCATCTCCAAAGTAGGGAAATTTCCCCTGCCGTGAATGGGGATGGTCTCCGTCAGGATTGCATCAAGGCGCTGCACTTGTTCCCAGCCGAGAACGCTGATATTGCTGCTTTCAATCTCTGTAACAGGACTAGCACCAGTGCAACTATTATCTTCTTCAGACATTGTGATACGGAAACTAAACGGCTATTGATTATGTAAAGTTTCTTAAGAGACAGGTCCGAAATTAAACACGGATTTTACGCACGGTGACAGAAGACTTATAGAGAGGCAATGTCCACTTCATCCATCCACATCTGTATCTTCAGTAAGTGTGACGTATCTCCTCAACTAAACTGTAACATAAATAAAATTAATAGGCTACTCTGCGCGCAGTAAGGAAATGAAGGCTGCTAACTCGGGCTGACGGTCCTTTATTGGGAAATGAGGAGCTTCTCGCAAAGATAGTCGTCACTTCTGCCTTCCTTTTTTCTCTCCTTGCTTTAAAGAGCGTGATACATTTCTTCTCTGTTGACCCTTGAGTGCGTCCGAGCTGTGCGCATTACCGTCTTTGGAGCTCGTTGGTATACCAGGGAGTTCTGAGTTCCGGCTGTGACTCCATCGCTTAAAGGCACGCCTATGATTTTATGAATTTGCATGAATCCTCGATTTGCACTTGGCTCGTTCTCCAGTGATCAGCCGTCTGTGGAATCCCGTGGACTTTAACGCGCAATTGCTAAATATTTGGTTCCTTCGTTCAACAAATCTATAAAGCTTTCTATGTAACTTGGAAGTTGTTCAATTACCCTTTTTTAACTTAAATTTAAGTTTGGCTATGAGTATTAAAAGTTAACTGATACTTATCAATTGCGTTTGGCGTGTGGGGCTTGTCGTTGAAGGGCAGGTCCAGTTCTGTAACATCTGTACCACACCCCTCTTTATCCTTTTAATGGCGGTAAGAGCGACATCTCTGCTCACCAATAGCAAGCCTGACCTGTTACTACTGCTGTGCAGAATTGATGGCAATGATGATAACTGCCCAATGCTATGTATTACGCTAGTTTCATATTATTCAGGATAACCACGATTTTAAATGGGCAGTGTTTTATATTGTCTTGTGAAAATCTGGCACAGTTCATTATTTTAAGAATATATTTTTACTTACACATCGTCGTTTCAGTAGAAGGTTTATTATTTTAACTTATTTTTTTTTTAAAAGATAGCAGTAATATTTCACAAATTTGTATTTGCCTTATTAATTGACTTACCGGATTTCATACACCCACAATATAATTTGAGAGCAAGAAGCCGGAGTTGACGTTGCCATATCGCCCTCTATGGGAAAGAGGAAGTAACTAGGCTACAGATACTAACAAAATCTACGCATGAGTCATTAGAACTATATCCAACAAACAACAGTGAGTCATAACGTAGGATATGATACTTCCTACAGTTTGTCTATTTTTACTGAGCTCCCCTTTCACTATACTAACATTGGTTTGCAGTCCGAGAAAATGTACAGAGTATACATTTTATCCATATGATTGCAGTACAGTGAGTGCATACATTTTAGTACGTGATTACTGCATAAATTGACCACACAAGCTTGGAACCATCTTAGAACCATTCAGGACCAACACATACCTAACTATAGTTTCCCTTATGATTTCACTGAACCATATCCCTGAAACTTTCACCTCACTACTACTGATTTGTATTTGACCTAACCTATTAATCCGGCCATAGGTTGTAACCTGATAGAGCCCAGTAAAGCAGTCTCATATTGCATGGGTCTGTCTTCCTAATGCAGGGGAACTTTAACCTGTGCACCCCAGAAGGCCTGGAAGTTCAAACAATATGAAAGTATTAAACATCTATCTAGTATTAAACATTGATTACTGACCAATATAGCCCTCTGACTTGGCCTTGTGTTGTGAACATTAAAGGTTTTGGTTGTGTTGAATCCTTTCTTTCTCAATCATGATATCCCCCTGGGTTCAATGCGCTCTGCTGAGTGTGAGTGAAACAGCTAACACAACAGCAACGTGTCAGTCAGACTCTAATGTCAGTGTCAAATGGAGATTCTGAGGCACAGCACAGCACAGCAAGACATCAAGAATAAGGGCAAGAAAGGCCACGCGTCCATTCATTCTCATCCCAAGCAAACATTCAAGAAATATGTCAACTTGTACGCGAGTGTTATGTCAACCATTTCACATTTGGCCTAAGATAAGGGGGCACTGAAAATAACATTTGATTAAAGGTAGCGGAAGACTATTTGCCAGGTACACCTCAACTGGGATGTTTCTGCAAAACCAAACCATTTCCGGCTGTTGTGTGGTAAGTGCAGGTAAAACTGGAGAAGAGACACAGTGTGCCATGTCAGTGCGGGTCTGTTCTGAGCGGAGGCGCCTGTCACCGGGAATCTATCAGGCATCGCAAAGCCCTGCGTCACCGCACCCAACCAGCCCTGTAAACCCAGATTATCCCATTAACTCCGTGACACAGTTTTAGCCCACAGCAGAAGAGTATCCATCGCCTTCCTAGGAATGTCCTAGCAACCAAATCGAAACGATGACATTCACATAGAGCACTGATCATTTGCAGTCATATACACTACCGTTCAAAAGTTTGAGGTCACTTAGAAATGTCCTTGTTTTCGAAAGAAAAGCAAATTTTTTTGTCCATTAAAATAACTTAAAATTGATCAGAAATACAGTGTAGACAATGTTTATGTTGTAAATGACTATTGTAGCAGGAAACGGCTGATTTTAATGGAATATCTACATAGGTGTACAGAGGTCCATTATCAGCAACCATCAGTCCTGTGTTCCAATGGCACGTTATAATTGCTGATCCAAGTTTATCATTTTAAAAGGCAAATTGGTCATTAAAAAAACCTTTTGCAATTATGTTAGCACAGCTGAAAACTTTTGTGCTGGCCTTCTTTAGACTAGTTGAGTATCTGGAACATCAGCAATTGTGGGTTTGATTGCAGGCACAAAAAGTCCAGAAACAAAGAACTTTCTTCTAAAACCTGACAGTCTATACTTGTTCTGAGAATTGAAGGCTATTCCATGTGAGAAATTGCCAAGAAACTGAAGATCTCGTACAACGCTGAGTACTACTCCCTTCACAGAACAGCCAAACTGGCTCTAACCAGAATAGAAAGAAGAGTGGGAGGCCCCATGCATAACTGAGCAAGAGGACAAATACATTAGTGTCCAGTTTGAGAAACAGACGCCAGACAGGTCCTCAAATGACAGCTTCAATAGTACCTGCAAAACACAAGTCTGAACGTCAACAGTGAAGAGGTGACTCCGGGATTCTTGTCTTCTAGGTAGAGTTGCAAAGAAAAAGTCATATCTCAGACTGGCCAATTAACAAAGAAGATTAATATGGGCGCAAGAACACAGACACTGGACAAAGGAAGACTGGGAAAAAGTATTATGGACAGATAAATCTAAGATTGAGGTGAACAAAGAAGAACATTCATAAGATGCTGAAGGTGTGCTTGATGCCATCTGTTAATCATGGTGGAGACTATGTGATGGTCTCGGGGGGCTTTGGTGCTGGTAAAGTGGGGGATTTGCACAAGATAAAAGGGATCTTGAAGAGGGAAGGCTATCACTCCATTTTGCAATGCCATGCCATACCCTTTGGACAGTTTTTAATTGGAGCATATTTCCTCCTACAACAGGACAATGACCCAAAGCACAGCTCCAAACTATGCAAGACTATTTAGGGAAGAAGCAATCAGCTGGTATTCTGTCTATAATGTAGTGGCCACCACAGTCAATGGATCTCAATCCTATTGAGTTGTTGTGGGAGCAGCTTAACCGTATGGTACGTAAGAAGTGCCCATCAAGCCAATGCAACTTGTGGGAGGTGCTTCGGGAAGCATGTGGTGAAATCTCTTCAGATTTCCTCAACAAACTGACAACTAGAATGCCAAAGGTCTGCAAGGCTGTAATTCCTACAAATGAAGAATTATTTGACTTTGACAAAAGCAAAGCTTGAAGGACACAATTATTATTTCAATTAAAAATCATAATTTCTAACCTTGTCAGTGGCTATATTTCTTATTCATGTTTCCTGTTCAAACTCATTTCATGCATGTTTTCATGGGAAAAAAGGACATTTCTAAGTGACCCCAAAATTTTGAATGGTAGTGTACATTATAGCCGAGCATTGGATATGGTAGATAAGATACATTCAAAGCCAGACAAATTGAGCCATTTCTCCATTATTTGAACAATGCATCTAATTCTAGTTATTGGCTTTTACTTGTCATTTTATTGGTGGACGTTCAGTGTGAGACAGCAAGTCTCAAACAGTAACTCACATCTGAGAGGGGAGGGAAGGAGGGACAAGATTTGTGTTTTTGTGTGTTTTTTGAGCATGCACCTCATATCTGTACAATTCCCTGTGTGTCTCCTTTATGTGTGTTTAATGAAAATATTTGAAACAAGAAACTCACATCTGGAAATGTATGTGGAACTATTAGTTTGTCTAAATGGACCAAGAACATTTGAAGGGTCAATGTCTTTCCCAGGTAGGTTGGCTTTGGTTCTGTGTACCAGCCTTCTTCTCTCAAAGCCAAATTGGAGTAGTTGTCATGGAGACAGCAGGTGTGTATTCCTCTACAACAGTTTTGTCAACTTATGGCTCTACATTTTGATGTGATAAAAAATATTAGTGTAATGTGTAAATATTAAAATAGTGTAAATTTATAGTGTAAATATTAAAATAATTATACATACAGGGCCTTCAGAGTATCCAGATCTCTTCACTTTCTCTACATTTTGTTGTCTAAAACTTAATTGATTGTTGATTAAATAAATAAAAAATCGCCATCAATCTGCATAAATCACCCCAAAATGACAAGGTGAAAATATGTTTTTAGAGACATGCGCCAATTTATTGAAATTAAAAAAGCTCCAATATCTCATGAACATAAAAAGTGCCTTTGTCAGTGATCACAGTTTAGTGTATTCTTGGTTAGGCCTCTATCAGCTTTGAACATATGGATTTCAGCAGTTTCTCCCATTTCTCCTTGTCATTCCTGTCAAGCTCTTTCAGGTTAGATGGGGAGCGTTGGCGAACTGTGATCTTCAGGCATCCCAACAGATGTTCAACAGGGTTCAAGTATGGGATTTGGCTGGGTAACTCAAGGACTTTCACAGATTTGTCCCAACCACTCCAGCATTCTCTTGGCTGTGTGCTTTGTATCATTATCACGCTGATTAATCTTCACCCCAGTTGGAGGTCTTGTGCGCTCTAGATCGCTTTTTCTTTCAGGACCTTTCTGTACTTTGCTCTGTTCAGCCTACACTCAATCCTGACCTGTCTCCTTGTCCCTGCCACAAGTCTCCAAAGTTCTTCCCTTTCAAAATGAGGGAGCCCACGTAGAAAAAAGTATGGAGAAGGCTTGGAATAGCTCATGATCCGAAACGTACCACATCATCTGTAAAACAAGGTGGAGGCAGTGTGATAAAATGGGCATGCATGGCTTCCAATTGCACTGGGTCGCTAGTGTTTATTGATGATGTGCCAGAAGCAGCCGGATATATTGTCTGCTCAGAATCAGCCAAATTCAGTGAAACTGATTGGACAGCGCTTCTCTTTACAGTTGGACAATGACCAGAGTTGGGGAGTAATCCGTTACATGTAATGGATTACAAAAAAAACAGTAACTGTAATCCGTTACGTTACCAACAAAAATATTGTAATCGGATTACAGATACTTTTGAAAAAATGTATGATTACTTTTCGATTACTTCAATTGAAAAAGAATAGGTGCGTGAAATAATTATGACACGTTGTATGTTTGAGTTTATTATTTAATGTTATAAAAACATCGTTATTTGAACCAAAATATGAATTGCGTGCCTCAGTTGTGCGTGATCATCATGCGCGCAAAGGTGGACGCGCATAAACAGTTTAGTGACGGAGGAAGCGCTAGTTTAAATTTCTCCGGTTTTGGTTGGTTGGATGGTTGGTAAAAACAGAGTATATCTTCGATAATATTAGCCGAGTCATATAAAATGTTATTTAGTTATCTACTAGACGCATAATTCTCAGAACAATGATAGGCAGTAGGCCTACCTGGTGTTATCTTTTTCAAGTTTCAAGGTTTATTTGTCAAATGCACCGAACAACACAGCCAAGACGAGTTGCACCGAAGAACTTTTACAGGAATTGTTTAATAGATTATGCAGCTATTTGTTAGATAGCTGTAACATGGAGCTGCCTTCAAGATAAAACATTATATGGAATTTACCACGACATTTGAGGAGAAAAGCTGTGTTGGGAAGCACTCTGCCAAAGGATGATTTGCATTTGACGAGGCCACGTCAACTCCGTCCATACAGGTAGGCCATGTGATTCTTTGCATCTCTGAAAATTGTGTTCATTGGTTATCATTGGCTGCTGACGTCATTTACATTAAGCTAAGAGTGCAGGTTTATAATTACAGTTTATTTCTTTCATTTGCGTTTTGAAAATCCATCACTGGTGGCCATAATAATTACAGGTTACGTTCGCGCGGGTAAATCTTATTTCTATGCGGGTGTTCACGATTGCAAATGTGCATTCGCGTGCCGGGGGTTTCTGCAACATTTTGACAATGTTGGTTGTGGAGCAAATCATCAGACTACTGCAGATTTAGTTTATGCACGAAAAGCTACGGATACCTTAATTTTTATATACAACAATGTCAATACCCTTTTAGAGTAATTGCCATTTATTTTTCAACAATGTTTTGAAGCAATTAAAAACATGAATAAAACACAAATAACAGAACAGGTTTAAGCATCATCACATTTCTGGTTATGTTTAGATAAAAAGTCAGATTCTGGAAGATCGAGGTTTATTGGATTAATTGGAATGACTGAATATCTGACAGACCTTTAGTGTGTAATGTAGAGATGTAGCCCAATCATATTGAAGTATAAAGCAATGGTTTAGAAACCCATTTCCAAAGGCACTGTTGCCTACACAACCCATATGGTAAAATGCGAATTCCGTTTTTGGGTAATCAGAGTAATCAGATTACGTTACTGAGTTTGAGTAATCAAAAAGTTGCGTTACTGATTACTAATATGGACAGGTAACTTGTAACAAAACTTCAGGCAGAAAGACCCAAGAACAAACAACTGAAGACAGCTGTAGTAAAGGCCTGGGAAAGCATCACAAAGGAGGAAACCCAGCGTTTGGTGATGTTCATGCGTTCCAGACTTCAAGCAGTTGCCTACAAAGGATTCTCGACAAAGTATTAAAAATTAATATTTTATTTATGATTGTGTTAATTTGTCCAATTACATTTGAGCCCCTGAAATAAAGGGACTGTGTATGAAAATGGATGCAATTCCTAAACGTTTCATACAATATTTTTGTTCAACCCCTTGAGTTAAAGCTGAAATTCTGCACTTCAATTGCATCTTGGATGTTTCATTTCAAATCCATTGTGGTGGTGTACAGAGCCAAAATTATGAAAATTGTGTCAGTGTCCAAATATTTCCGGACCTAACTGTGTGCCTCGACCCAATATCTTGTAGGTCTACAGAGAGATCCTTGGACTATGCAGCTTTTATTCAGGTGTGTGCCTTCTTAAATCCTGTCCAATCATTTTACTTTTCCACAGGTGGACTCCAATAAAAATCTACAGACATCTCAAGGATGATCAAAGGACACAGGAGCTCAATTTGGAGTGTCTTGGCAAATGAACTGAATAATTAGTCATGTGAACAGTATGTGCACAGTATGTTTTTTGACTTATTTGGACGCATACATACAGCACCGGAAAGTGGTCAGGTTAGACGCAGTGGTCTCTTAATTTTGACTCTTCTGTTCCTCACTCAAAACCTTCCTTTTCAACTTTTTTGGAAAGGAAAGAAAAAGGTGCAGTGGTCTCTTAATTTTTTCCGGAGCTGTATTTCAGATAAATTCCAACCATATTCATCAACAAGGAGACCCACTTTAACAAATCTTAAAAAATATTGTTTACTTTGAAACCATCTATGCAATTAAAATAAACAGAAATTCCCTTTCCTTATGCAGAAAAAGGTAGTAAACTTACCTGTCAAATAAAATGTCTAAAAATAGAATCAGGTGCCCCAAAACAGGTGCAAATTATTTAAAAAAAAAATTACTACAGAGTAACTTGGGAATGTCCACCCTTCCATAAAGATTAGAAACTATGTCTGGTTTGGTCTAAATTATATGGGTGTGTGGCAACACCTCATGCCAAGATCTAAATACCTATCTGCAAGGGGTCACATTCCAAGCAACTTAAAGTACATATTTCCACTGTCCATCAGATCATCTACAAGTGGAGAAAATTCCAGACCATTGGCAAGCAAGATGGGAATGGTCGTCCCAACAAATTCTAGCCTAGTGCTAAATGAGAGATCCTCACTAAAGAAAACATGGAAAACATGGTTTGTAAGAAAACATGAATAACATCAAATAATCTACAGGCCTTACATTTCACAATCAATGTCAAAGAGCATGAGTCAATTGTCAGAAAGAGACTGCACAAACCTGGCCTACATAGGAGGACAGGAATGTAGTCTCTGCTCTCAAAAAAAATATCAAGACACGACAGACTTTTGCCAGAAAACACCTGGGTAAAGATAAAAAATACTGGAACAATATGCCCTGGTTAGATGAGTCGAAGATGAGAGTTTTTTGGCAGCAATGCTAGATACCATGTTTGGCAAAAATAAAAAAACTACCTTTAAACAGAGGAACTCAACCGTAAAGCACAGGGACAGTTGCATTATTGTATAGGGCTTCTTTGCTTCCTCAGACCCTGGCCAACTTGCCATTGAGTCAACTGTGTCAATTCCATATTGTACCAGATAATTCTTGAGGAGAATGTGAGGCCACCTGTCAAAAATCTGAAGCAAAACCGAACTTAGAACTTGCAAATGGACAATGACCAAAAACATACAAGCAAAGCTACAACAGAAAAATAAGAAGAGAGTTTTGTAATGGCCAAGTTGAAGCCCAGATGTCAATTCTACCAGAACGCTGTGGGAATACTTGAAGTAGCTTAACATGCAAGAAAGAATGTGAACATTGCAAAGTTAATGCAGTAATTGCACAGTTAATGCTGCCATCTCCCCTCTGTGCAAGTCATCTACCATACACGATGCCTGAGGAAAGCACAGAAAATCATCAAAGATCACAACCACCCAGGCTATGGTCTGTTCACACTGCTGCCGTCTGGTAGACGCTACCGGAGCATCGGGGCATGCACTTCCATGCACACAGTTTTTCCCTCAGGCCATAAGGCTCCTCAACCAGCAACACTGATCCATGATCATACTGATCACACATGAACATTCCAAATGCTCTGATGTCCTTTCAGGTACTTTTAATGGGCATTAGAATATTCCTTTGCATGTACCATTCATAAGCATATTACACTCATGTGTATCTATAATACTCAGTGCTTCTACCATACTGTTCATATTCCCCCACCCTAATCTTTCAAAATTGCTAGCTTAAATTTTTTTAGGTATAATACTGCCAAACTTGCCAAAACTATTGTATTACATAGTACTACCAGTATTGCTGCTAGGTTACAGTACTCTTCTTAAACTGTTGTTCTGTACAGTGTTATGTATATTATTGCTTTATCCTCTTGCTATTTTTGCTGTGTGTATATTTTCTTTCTTCTGAAGTTCTCACTACGTTGTTGTAGTGTGTTATGCCACCATTCATAAGCTTATTGCACTCATATCGATAATATTCAACAACTCTACCAATTGCTGCTAGTTTACCCTGTTAGGTATACTGCCATACTTGCCATATCTATGTGTTCAAATACCACCCAGACTGCTGATATAGCAATAATACTACCCAGATTGCTGCTTGTTTACAGTACTCTTTTTGTTCTAAACTGCTGCTAGTGTACAGTGTTATGTATATTGTTGCTTTATTTTATCATTATTTTATGTCTAGCTATATTTTTGCTTATGCTCTTCTACTTAACTCTCACTATGTACTTGCTTTTCTCCGCACTATAAAAAAATAAGTCCTGTTGATTATATAATTGTTCATTCATTTGTTAAATTAGGTTACCTTTAATAGTGTTGAAGTAAAGATTACAGAACTGTGTCCAAATACGTAAAAAACTTTCCAAGGGATGTATTTAATCTTTCACATGACTATGTACGTTATTCCAATTTCCATTTTAAATTTGCAAACATTTTTAAAAATATGTTTTCACATAGTCATTATTGGGTTTTGTGTGTAGATTGATGGCAAAAACCTATAGTATATTTAAACAATTATAAATTACATTTATAACAACAGAATGTGGAGAAAGTGAAGGGGTCTGAATACTTTCCGAAGGCATAGTACATCTTGACAATGCACATTGTTTATAGCGTAAATGGTTGGGGGTGAGAAACATACAAAACAACCAAAATAAGGGATAGGTGAAAAAAGAAATGGGCCAATACCACAGATGAGACTTTTTTCAACCAAAAACATTTAAAAACACTATGGCTTCTTTAGTATTTCCTTGCTGTGGTCGTTCTCCCTCTTCTGCAGCGGGGCTCCACTTCAGACTTGTGCCCTCCCTTCCCACACAGATGTCGGGCACGTTCTGTCTCATTCCCAAACTCCTGGAACTGTGAAGCCAGCACCAATGTTATATGGGACAGGGAGAGAAATCCCCCCAGGTGCCAAGGGTTGTGTCTGATTGCTTGTTACTCATGCGCAGGTCAGGGCTGCTGCTGGGTCCCAAGCTCTGTGTGACAGCTGAACTGTCACAATAATAATAATAATAATAATAATGATAATAAAAAGTGGCCTGTATCTGTAACTTTCACTGATTTAATGTATATTTGAGCTGCAATATATTTTGAAAATTAATCTGTGACACTGCAAATAGTGGTCTTAAAGACATTTTTGGTCCCTATAGTGGAAAAGGTTGGAAACTGCTGCTCTACAATTGTTCACAGGGGCCACAGAAGAAAGGGATATGAAAACATCTGTACATTATGCTTCAGTGATACATGGGCAATGCTTCATTTTCTATCATTGCATATATCCTTATTTCCAGAGATGTCATAATTAGTAAGTGCATATAAATGCCTTTTAATGTCAATGCACCACTGAAAATGTATCACTTACCAGTGTAGGTCACTTAAATATAACATCTAAGACCTGCAAATAATAACTCCCCACTTTGGAGCTGGATGTGGAATATAATGTTTATATGTCCTTAATGTATATGTAGAATCACTATCATACCTCACTTAGCCATGAAATTCCAACTTTGAAAGCAAGCGATTTTGATGGCACGTGGCACATATCGGCATACACATGACATAGTACACAATTTTCAGGGACCAGTTTTGGCAGAACATCCCAGAATGTGTCTTTTTAATATAAATGTTAAATCAGAAAAATCAAAGAATGTATTCCCTATCGAGTGTTGGATTCAGCCCTTTCCAATGCCTCTGGCCGTCTCCCTCTTGAAACCAATCTTTGACAGTCACAGAAGTGTTGCTTCTAGGCTCCATAAAAAATCATCAGGACAGTTCAGCACATTACGAGGCTTCACTGAGGTTTTCTCTGAGGTTTTAGCTGAGGTTTTCACTGAGGTTTTCACTCTGCCAATCAGCTGACAGGAGTCATTGGAATAATGCACCATGAAAAACTGCCTCCCCTGGGACCGCCACATCATCTTCCCTTGAGCTTGAAAATGTAAACGTAAAAATGTCCCCCGCCCTCCATCGATTTTTAGATTTCAGTGGCATAAATTTGTAGTGGGTCTTGAAAGAAATACAGCTAAATGGATTACAGTTTCTCTTGACAGATACACTAATTTCAGGTTGAGAAACCGTCTAACATCAAGTAGAAAAAAGTAAAATTCTCTTTTAATTTGCTTGAATCAAGAAGGAGAGCTGCTAGCTAATTCCTCTCATCTGATGGACAGGAACAAGGCATTACAACATTATGCACACTGGCTAATGAGTTGGATAGGTAACAGGGCTCTCAAATGAATTTTGGTGACACGGTTCCAGGGAGAGAGCACTAGCATGTTTCAAATTAGACCTATATTAATGTCCTTGATGATATGCAAGGGTTGTAGTGTCGTTGTGTAGATTTCCCCAGAGGGCCGTGGAGGTCCAGGGTCCTGTAGCGGCATGATGAGAATGTATAAGAGGGATTCAGCCAGTCTGACCTCTCTTTCCTGACTTGACTTCAACCGGAGAGGATGAGGCATTAGGTTGTTATGCGCTAACACGAGCAAATGAGCACGGAAACCACTGATGAGCTGAGAGTGAGGACTTAGTGAAAACACAAAAACACCTGTTCATACACGTACGTTGCCACAACCTCGCTGAAACGTTCTACAGATGCCAAGAGTTTTGGAATAGATTGTAAAGATGGAAACATTTTTCCCTCTTAGGATTTTTGCAGATGATCTGAATGCTCTCTCAATCCATCTTCATATTGTCTTTTTTATATATTTTTTAAACCTTTTCCCTTTTCCCTCACTCTGTGGTATTAACCACCATTCCATCATTCTTTTTAGTAATTTTAACAGAAGCTTTTATCCAAAGCAACTTTCAGCAGCCTGTATTTTAGTTGTTTTTAGCCGACCAACAAGCTCTTTGACAATTAACAGAAAATTACTTATCGGTTAGATTATCGGTTTCCTCACAGCAGCCGAATCTTGAGAACTGAATAATATATACATCTTTAGATTACATATCATTGTGTAGATCTGTCATGGTGAGAGCAGGTCCGGAACCCCTGCACGTTATCTTCAAATGTCAGGGATGATTATGCAAGATGCATTTCGTAAAAAAATATATAAAAAAACATCCAATTTCTTGGTTTGTGTGAAATTCAGGTGAATGGTATGTTATGGAAATAAAGGTCTGAAGCTTTAATTGGTAACACGCAAAAGCTGCAGGTATAATGGAATATAAAGTTATTTGCTAAGACCCTCTAATAATGTCAAAGTAAGCAGAACATGACATTATGATAAAGCTCATACAAACTTTATACGTGAAGCATTAACAATGAACTGCACAGTTTCTGTGTCATTGTAGTCAGTAGATGTAAAAGTGACGCTCATTAGGCAAAACAGGTCTAATTTTTTGTTGTACTTTATCATCCAATAAAGTTTGGTCTCTATGACATGCTAAAAGTTTTACTTATTGTCATGTGCAAATCACTTATGCAACTTATATGAATCTGGTGTGCTTAACATCTCTCATTTAAAATTAATTTTAAAGGCCTGATTTAGATAAGTTGCATTAAAAATATTCTCTGAATTAGAGCCATAATCAGTACAAAATAATACAATGTATAGGCCTTTTAATGATATAATAACGACATGTGGTGACATAACAAAAAATAGCATTATTGTCCTCCCCTCTCATTTCTCTCAAATACTGCTGAAATCCTGTATGACTGTTTTGTCTACCTTTTCACCCTCTGTTTCTATCTTCCTTCCCCCTGCATAATTTAACTGGATTTCCAGGTGGGCCACATTAGTCTGTCCTGCCGGAGCGATATCGTATGTGCTGACGGCACAGTTAGTTTTGGGTGTGGATCAGAAGCTCCCAGGAAGAATGGAATTTCCAGTTCTCCTCAGTCGATTCACTTTGACCCCTAGTGACAAAAGGACTGGAGAATCGCTCTTGCTGTTGTAGAGGAAATGTAAAGTTGGGTTGGATGATGTTGCTTCAATAAATATATAAACAGTAGCTGAACTTTAATATGGCTTTTTCATACTTCCTCTCTGGGGTGCATGCGGTGAAGGTGTGTGTGCACCTATGAGTAGGTGCAGGTATGTGTGCACTCTCAAATGTGTCTGGGTGTGTGGTTCTTTTGGCAGACCTATGTTGAGAGGGACTGCTTCAGAGGGACGTGGAGAGGCCCGTCTCATCAGCCCGATGATGGGCTGTTTGGGATCTATCTGACAGCTAGAGGGTCCAGAGACAGCAGAGGGAAGCTCACCGCGAGCTGCTAAAGCGTTTTAGGGCGTGATGGGCGTAGCAGACATCTCTGACCTGACCTGTGCTCTCATGGCTTGGCCGGTTAACATACTCCGGTCTTGCGCCATCATTTATCACTAAATTCTTGTGTTGCAGTCCCACTCATTTATATTGTTTTTTCAAATGTTTTTATTAGATAGGACAGGGAGGAAAAGTAGGAGAGGGAATGGGCTAGAATAGGAGTGGGCCAAATTCTAACCTGTGCTTGTACTCGTACGTGTGTCCCGGTGGCATCGGCTTTGACTGCGAAACCAAACCAAGCCACACCAACTGCCATTGTGAATCACTAGTCCTCTACCGTAAAAGCTGGGTCTAGTATTTCTTAAATCATCTACAAGATACTTTGACTATTGGATATGATTACATGCATAATACATCAAATGAATAGAACATAACAATAATTAATTTGAAAAGGGACTTATATTCTATTTGTCGTGCTTCTATTTGTAATCCTATTTCATAGGTGAAATTCAGATTGATAACTTTCCTGCTGGAACTCAAGCCAGCTAGTCCAATATAGCAAAGGCTTCTAGCTTTGGACAGGTAAACACCTAGTCCAGTACATTTAACAAGTTCTCTAATCAAACTAATTCTAATTGATCAATAATTTAAAAAGTGTGGATAGGTTGGGACTCTCACGTGTTGCAACGGTCTAAAACTGCCTTCCAGTAATGAGATGTCCATGACAGCCAGGGCTCGTGTCACTATTGTGCTGGTAGTCACGTGTGGCTGGAAGTTACATACGTTTTTGCCCAGCAGTGCCAAGAGTTAGGGAAGGCATCACATGCAAGGATTTCCCTTATCACATTAAAGTGACTTCCTCTGGCTGGTGTGCATCCTGATCCTTGAGCCTGTTGCCAGTTGCTGCAATGACATACAATCCTAACTACAATTGTTTATTCCACATTGGCAGGTTTTTTTAAGCTCAGTCAGGGTTGCCTGGTTCAGCTTAAACTTCCAGAACACTGACCACTCAAAATAGGCTCCAGAACATTCCGTAGCGAAAGGATTTGACACATAAGACGTCACTGGTCGACTTGTTGACGTGCTGGCCATTGTTGTTGTGACGTGCACACGTGCTGGCCACTGAGCTATAAATGAATGGCGCAGACACTCACTCTCACTCATCTGGCCTGCCATGCCTGCACTGCTGCCTTAGCCTGCGGCGCTCTGTGAACACAAACACACACACACACACACGCACACTGTAGTTTGTACAGCTACCCTCATGGGGACCAGAAAATAGAAATTGCATGCTCCCTTGCCCTAAACTTAACCCTAACCCTTACCCTAACCTTAGCCTAACCCTAATCTAACCCTAAACCTAACCCTAACCTTAACCTCAATAAAGTAACATTTATGCCTACACTTTACCTAGATGTAACGGCTAACCTTAACCCTAAACTTAACCAACAACGCCTGGACCTTAAAGAAACCCCAATTCTAACTCTAAAATCAATTGTAAGTTTGACCCTGAACCTAAACCCTGAGCCGGAAATTGACTTTTGCCTCACGGGGACCGGCAAAAGGTCCCAATGAGGACAATTTTTTCTGGTTTTACTATACTCATTGGGACATTTGGTCCCCATGAGTTCAGTGAGACCTAACCCACACCCACACACACAGACACAGACACACACACACACACACACACACACTCCTCCGGCCTTTACCCTCCCTTACTACAACTCAGGTACTGGCTGAAAGTCAGCAGCAGATAGATTTTCTGTGTAAAGAGCAATTCCCTTGCTGGCGACAGTGCAATTTAGAGCAAACGGGACCGTTTTCCCCCTGCAAGACTATTTTCAAAGTAGCCCAATTTGTCAGAAAAATAGCAGACATGGCAATATTGAGCAGGGCGCTCCATCCAGCAGAAACAAGAGGTTCCACAGCTTACATAGTAAGATTCTGTATTTTCCTCTAAGTTTAGGAGATGGAAATGGATCATATCAACAAATGTAATTTTGCTCTACAGTTTTGACCACCAATCATCATGAGCAGTAGCACCTAGTGGCACAGCAAGCTGCTCAATACAAACATCAAAGTATTTTCTTTCTTACAACATTGTGTGTCAAGATAGGGAGTCCAAAGAAATGAAAGGAGTCACTCTATCCTTTTATCCTTATAAAAGATAGAACATTGAGTTCATTCTTTATTTTTGGTAAAAGAAAATCTGCAAATCATTTTAACCACATGCATTCATTTTAATTCATTAAGTTTTTTGGTATTTTGTTTTTTTAGGTCAATTGACATTCAACCCAAAACAACTGTTTACAGCATAGATGCAAGAGTACTTTTCCAAAGGAAATGCCAATAAAATTGACCATCTTACTGCCCCATAAGTCTGGGTTCAATTCCCACATCTGCCAGGCAGGTAGCGCGTGGCTTCAGCCCATCATATCAGCAGCAACCAAGACGGCAGGATGGCAACTTATCTTGGGAACGGACCTAAATGGTCTAAAGCAGCAAGCTGTGCTGACGACTGGGGAGCAGTCAGGTAATCCATAGCTTACTGGCTCCATGACCACTGAGTTGGATTGGAAGGGGCCGTCGGGGCTTCAATCAAACTGCACAGCTATGGAGAGAGCCAAAAGCTGTTGGAAGAGGCATAAGCCCATGAGGGCTTCAGGCCTGCAGATTACGAATAAGTCAGACACAAATTGCAGCTTGTGACGCTCTCGGATTAGTCTCAGTCACTTTAGAGAGCGAAAGTGTGATATGTAACAGAGTCAAAGAGGAAGAACCTACTCTAATTGTATTCTTGTAAGACAGTATCAACCGTGATGTAAAGGTAAAGCCTGTGGATGGCCAACAGAGTCAAGAGGCCATCCTAATTAAGGACAGAGCCAAAAACACAGACCGGCACTCAGGCTTATTAACTCAGTCCAGTCCCACAGCCCTCACTTACTACAGTATTACCATGAGTGCATTAAAGGATGTTCCGTGTTGGGTTCTATAACAGATGTTGGATCTTAATTTGAGCCAGTTTAACACAGCAAGAAACAAAATCCTGCATCAAAAGGATATGGGAATACTGTTGATTATACATAATGGAATACGTATAATTATATTTTTTGTGGAATCTAGAAGCCTATTCAAACCTTATACGCAAGTTTGCATTTCCTGTTATTCTGTATTATTCCTGTAACAACAGCATGATCAAATTAAGATATGGCATCTGTAGAACATCTTCGTTATTGACTTGCTGCTTTTGAGTCTGGTGTGGCCAGACATAATTATATCGTTTCATTGCAAACCCAGACGCCTGGCTTTCAGCAGTGCTATGAAGGTGTGCCCATTTATAAAATATACAATTGTTAACCAATTGTTGTGTTACACTGTAATGTAAGAGAGGGTGGATCTACTCATAAGGAGAATACGGTGAAGCCATAGATTTATCATTATCACCAAGCCTCTAAAATGGAGTGACATTGGTTAAGATGACATTAAACTGACATCTCGATCACACCTACAGTGCTATTGTACAGAATTATCTGCCGGCATCATTTGGGTATGTGCGCAACAAATGTTTGCCATTAACTTATTTCTGCCAATGCTGCAAGGAAAACACAGCTTTCTGTTGGAAAGGAATGTACTTCTGGTGTACCAAAAAGCAATGACACTAATAGGTGTGATTGAAGTTGGAGTGACTTGGGCTACTGTGGGGTGTGCGACAACGTCAGCAGGGTTGTACTCATCAGGCACCAAATGACTGAAAACTGACTGAAACAGCTTGGGCACATGCAAAGCTAACTGAGATCATCAGGTGACAGTGCATCCCTCTCAGCTGTTGACCAACTATAGTTCATGATAGGACAAGCAGTAAGAAAAAGGCAGAATGGGTTAGCCCAGGTGGGAGGCTTTCCACAATCTTCAAATCTCCTGAATCCATTGGGAGATGTTGCAACAGGAGAGTAGATACAATTGGATATTACTAAATCGGGGATAGTTGTTTTTGTTTGAAAAGCGTTTGCTACTGCAGACAATGATGAATACAACCCAGGCGTAGATTGGGAATGTGGTATGGAAGGTAGTATTCCATGGAGTATATTGCATGTCTTTCTCTCCATAAACACATTATCTTGAGGTATTGCTTCTGTCTGTAGCTGGAGGGTGGCCCAAACGGTTCTATGACTTTCCCATCTGCAGGATACAGCCGCAACACTGACAGGAAGCTTCTCTGCCAACCCAGTACTCAATCTGGGCACACTGTATCAGAAAATTGTGAAACAGAAAACAAAAACAAGAGTTTATTTTTGTGAGGGTTAATATATCTCCAAATTCAGTTCTGTGGTTAGTAAATGAGATAGATTGAAATCGTTTGCAAATTGATAACCTTAGACAGACCTAGGGCATGATCTGTGAGCTCGGGAGAACCGCCGGGTTGAGTGCTCTTCCATCGCCGCAACTACATCAACAACTGAACCGCCAATGACGTGTCTGTGGAGTTACTCCTGTTTTCACATGAAACCCATCCTAGTTGGCCTCATGTGCAATGATGACGAGTCAGTGGTTGAGCGGAGGGAAGCCTGGTGTAATCACAAATATCCAGGAGCTGAGCACTCTACAGCGTGGAGATGGTGATTCGGAGGTAGTGGGAGATCACCTTATCTCTCCACCTTAAATCCCGCACCTCTACTGTGTACAACTCAGTCTTTTATATTCTTGGGGCATATCATTTATTTCCCAGAAAATCAAGTGGAAAAAAATTAAGAAATGTAAACTCCTAGAATACAATATGAATCTGGTTGTACAAAGCGCTACTCAACTCCATTCTTACCTCCTGGTAATGCCTAGTTCAAAGGCTAAGTGCAATAGAATGTCTGTTCGGCAGAGAGGGTCAGTGGCAACCTGCTGCTTTCAATCGATCAGGGTCCTACACTACTAGGGCAAGTAACCGTGCAGGAAATATTGCTTCTTTGCATCATCATACCTTCCACACCCAGCAACCCTCTTCCAAAAACACTCCTTAGGAAAGTGGTTCAGATGAATCCTTGCAAAAACCTGCCCCATGAACAGCGTCTTCCCTAAGTTGTGGCCCTTCCTTACCACCACCTGGCCCAAGATGATCTTCTCACTCACCTATACTCGCTCCTACAACTTAAACAGAGCTTTTTGCGCAGCTTTTCATGCTGTCACAAACTTGGGGTTGAAATCCATGGTTCAGTTTAAATTAAACAGCTATTAGTGACTGAATAGAAACTTCAGGTTACTTAAGCCACCACTAGATAAGACAGTAGAAGTAATGGGAACAAAGTCTTTTTTTAAAGGCCAAATCACCAGGCCAAAGTAAAAGCAGTCGATTAAAAACAAATTAAAAACCTGCATTACAAGAGAGAGAATAAAATGCTAGATAGATGTATCTTAGTCTGCATTATCATTTCCATAGTGTTTGAATTTACACCAGCATGTTCGAGACGTACCACGCAGGATTGCAACCGCCAATCATAAGAAAATCTAAGATATGCATGCCAGAAACGTGATACAGTTCAGACACAATAAAATCCAGAGGGCTCCATCGAAAATGTGGCGTAGACTACCTTGAAAGGAGCCGTCTTCAGATATTGATATCTGCAAGATAATCACAGCAAAATAATATAGTGTCTCGAATCTTTTTCGATATGTCTAGGAATGTAAATAAGCCCTAAACCATTATTGCACTGAAAAATTTAACAGAATCAGTGTTCTACTACAAGCAAATTGAATATATAATAAAATGTTTACCAGACTATGGAAATCACAGGAAGAATGGAACAAATTTGGCATATTTGCCATGGTATCTCACGTTTACATTCAGAATCAAGGATAAATATTGGGGATATCCACATTCTCAAAGTGGAATAGGCCTACCTAATTAGCAGCACTTAAAAGTCCAGCGTTTAAATTACTAATGAGGTAAACATTAACCTCACATCTAATGAAGTAAACGCCATATTAGGAGGCACGTTGCGTGCCGGTCAATCACCTAGCTGGGTCATTCTGACCCTATATGAAGGAGTCTTTCAGTACCTTCCTGTGTGATGTATCGTCAACGTCCTGAGTAATTGAGCTTAATGGAGTAATCACTAGAAACTAAGGCGTTAGTGTCTGACAGACTACCGATGCGCTATTATATCCAATTACCCGTAATAAGACCACTTAATCATCACACTCTCTTCATGGCAGGGTCATCCCTGGTAGCCGCGGTTGGTGGGCGCTTAGTGGTCATTTACTTATGCAGAGCAGATTCAGTGTGTTGGAGTGGGGAATAACTCATCTTGTCGTCAAGTTTCCATTTAGATATTCAGTGAGAAATTGATTTGTCAGTTTCAGGTGGAATACCTCGATTCTTTGGGCAGTACTACAGCATTACACAGAAACACATGAGTAGCTTAAGACTATGTAACATAACCACAAATCCAGATCTACAATAGTAATAG
>JACXGI010000337.1:9343-109497 GCA_016801175.1 Esox masquinongy
TAAGCTGACAGGTGAAACGACACAATGTGTATTACCTCGGTGTGTGTGTGTGTGTGTGTGTGTGTGTGTGTGTGTGCGTCCGGTGTGTGTGTGTGTGTGTGGGTGCCAGTGTGAGCAGGTTGTTGCCCGAGGAGACAGAGATACATGATTTCAGCAGCAGGTAGGTTCCTACCCTATAAAATAATGACAGACTACACACTAACCAGGTAGCCAATTGAAAACCTTTAGCTAGGAGAAGGCTATGACAGCCCAGTCTAATGAACCGGCTTGGAGAAAGACAGCTCCTGCGCCTATTTCATCACAATTCACCCACTGTTCATTGTGCCTTGTAATGTTTCTACGTGTCGCTCATGCCAGAGAGCGTGACACAGAGGATCTCCAACCAATCCCGTTGTGTCTTTCTCTCTGCGGCCGTATTCGGCTGAAAGAAAAGTTGTGGCGAGATTAAAGGGCTGTGGCTTGACGATAAACAATGTAATCAGTACGTACGTGACCCCAGAGGCCGAGTTTCTTTATGCCTCTCTGAGGTGGACCGCTATGGGACTTTGATCATCGCCGGCTCCCTAGATGGTTCGAATCGCAAGAATCCAGGAAAAGCCCAAAGCTGACTTTCAGGTTATGGGTTTGTATTACAACGAGTTTCTGCTAATTATCTTGTAGTTTCTCGTGCTTCAAAGGCTTTGAAGTTTCACAATCAAAGTTGAAACAAAGGTCAATGTATTTGTGCGAAATGTTTCCCTCTAGGATCTCATTAGGTCTGTGGGGGATAAGCTGACTCAAAATAATTGAGTGAAAGTTAGCTGAACGTTAAGCAAGTTTAGTAAGGAAAAAAAGTGTGACATAATAATATTAATATTCATAATAATAATTACAAAAAGACATTTGAAAACACAAAAAATTTAAAAGAACTAAATAGTTTCTTCTTTTTGCCCATTGATGAAATTGCTCAGGTGTTACCTTTAATGCAAAAAAGGTTTATGAAGTAAAGATACAGTTGATATACCAACCAACCACAGAATTGCAATTTATTTCTCTAGACAAACCTTGCTTGTTCATCGCTACAGAATTCTGGGGAGCCAGGGAAAATAGTTATTAAAAAAAAATGCCCTTTCAAATATTGTTCCTTGAAGGTTGACCCATGACTAAGATTACAATCCTTGCTGGGAGCTATCGCCCCTATGTTGAAATGAAATGGCTTACTCTGTATTCATTTGACTCATAAACCACCTCGACTATTTCTGTTTAGATAGTTGACAGGTTTATCCATCTGAGGCTGTTGTTTCCTTTCAAACTCATTTTTATCAGTGCGACTGGCCTGGTGTGGATTAATGCTAGTCCTCATTCAGCCAATCAGAGGCATTGATATTTCCAGCCAGCTTGTTTGAGGAAAAAGCAATTGGATTCCCTGTCACTTCAATCTTTCCCATATCGAAAAACACATTGTCACTTTCTGTGATCATTTTACACTGGCAATAACTCTGTATGGTTTAATTTTATACTGTTGTCTGGCAATAAAGGATCTATGCTGTTAGGTGCTATCAAAGGGACGGGCTGCATTGGCCAAAGAAACAGGATCTGGACAACTGTCCGGCATCAATTAAGGAACAATGCATTGGAAGTTAAAGTACAAATGAATTTGGGTAACAAAGACATTTTGGGGTATGGAAATCCAGACCAGTAGCATAATGACACAGGACAGGTTCATAACAGCAACACGTTATATTCAATGTGATGTATTACTGAACATATTTGTCACGGGTACCCAGTCTATGGACGCTGTTCTGTAAAAGTTGACCTACACATTATACTTTAGAACAGTAGCACTGAATGTACAAGTCATCCGCCATTAGTTTCTAGCAATGCTCTGCATACGAACCCCCCTACTCTCATCTAACCCGGGTTTTTTCCGTTCTCAGTGATGTATGCCCTCTGCGTGCACTCAGATTGATTACTGTCGAATTGCTGAATGCTGACCAATGTTAAAGTGGACCGCACCTTGCTTTCTTTATTTGCCGGTGCAGTTCTGTCTGATTGGGCACAGACTAAATCAGAATTGAGAGGTTGAAAATCCATTAAACATTACATTCAGATGACAAATGTTTGGCTTTTTTGAGCATCAGTCAAAGTCGTGCACCTAGCATTTCTGTTCGATTAATCTTGTGCTGGCTAATGGTTTAGGTTGAAGTACAGATACTTTTAAAGTGGCTTTTTTTACTTTCCTTCTCACATGTTGATTTAACATGGCAACACTTGCATTCAGCTTTACTAATATTATAGCATTTATTGTGCGCCAAGGTGACAAATGTGCTCTAAAGCCCTGTTGCTGTACAATGCTTGTATGTGACAAGACTTCACCTGTTGTGAAATAATTGCTCAAATTGTAAGTATACATTGCACATCACATCATTTATGGACCCTTGCAATTTTTTTATTACATATTTTAAAACATCAGTTGATTTCTAAGGAATTTGACTGTGTGGGTTTGTTTGAAGATTACAAGAAAAAAATATTGTTTTTTACAATGTTTTTTTAGCATTCTTTGACCCTTGAAGTGATCCTTCTGATCATGTGGGCAGTGAACCTAATTTCAAGATATTTACAGCCACAAACCTGATTGACTTTTAGAGTGATCATTAGCCCACCCCCTTACCTAGATGAACAGTCTACAATCAAATCCATCTTTTCAAATCATGCCGTTGGACAAAAGTACCATCCTACACACTCCTAAACAGGTTTTTTTATTATAATTTTTATGGTTATTGTAATCATTTTTTTCTTCCAATTAAGTGTGAGTTCAACCTTATAGGAAATACATTTTTGTTGGGGGGTTGGGGACTGGGAAATTTGCATTTTTAATACTATTTCCATATTTAATTGCCCTACTGTAATAATTCATGATTATTCCTGTTCTTGTGATAGAACACTCTATGTATTTTTTATTCAGGCATACTATTAAAAATATTCACATGCATATACTTCATACTGACTACAATTTTAAATCAAATCAGGCTTCTACAAAACCTGTGTTTCTACTTTTAACAACTAAATGTGTTTTTGTAACGTTTTCTGTGCATGTACATATATGTTGGATGTAAAGTACTATGGGTACTTCGCAACGCATGTTTTTTTGTCCAGCATACAACCTAATCATAAAATCAGTCTGTTAGAGTGGAATCTGCTTCAAATGAATTTTTCCCTGCCTGTTTTTACTACAACCACATTAAATAAAATAAATGACTGATGTCACTTTCTCTTACAGTGCCGGCAAACATTTACAAAGTTTCGGAAGACATCACTGTGAATGAAGGCAGCAATGTGACATTGAGTTGTCTAGCCAATGGGAGGCCAGATCCATCAATCACCTGGCGACTGCTCAATCCATCAGGTAAGAGCCAATAAGAGCTCAACGCCATTTCACTCTTATCAAAGGGCAACATTTCATCATTGTTACTTTTCACTGTATCTGGTGTGGTGTCAGACATGGGGCTGAGCAGGAACATGGTGGAGGGGGATGGTGTGGTGGGAGGGTTGTGTTTTGGGAGGGTTGGGGTGGAGGATGGATTGAGCTGTAGGGTTGTGTTTTGGGAGGGCTGGGGTGGAGGAGGGATTGTTTTGTGGTAGGGTTCTGTTGTGGGAGGGATGAGGGGAGATGGGGTTGGGAGAGGGATGGGGTGGAGGAGGGATGGATGGGATGAGGGGAGATGGGGTTGGGAGAGGGATGGGGTGGAGGAGGGATGGATGGGATGAGGGGAGATGGGGTTGGGAGAGGGATGGGGTGGAGGAGGGATGGATGGGATGAGGGGAGATGGGGTTGGGAGAGGGATGGGGTTGGAGAGGGTCTTTTGATTTCTGTGTTTAAAAGAAAACAGTTGTGGTCCACTACTACATATTTTAGCATTACTGAATGTGTAACCCTCCTGTTCACTCGGTAAGTCGGGTTTTTATTTATTTTTTTAAATCAGATGTAGTAGGAGCTTTTTATTGCTGACAGAGAGAGCGGAAGAGAGAGAAAGAAAGGGAGAGATGGGCACAGACTAGAGAGTAATGAAGTCCTGATACCTAATGCTCTCATTTCCCTATGGATGTGTTCCACAAGGTATGTGGACTGCTGACTGTTTATAACTCGCAGCTAGCTCATTGTTGACAGGTCAACAAGGATCAAGGGGCATTGCGATTTGGGAATGTTTGGGTAATCAGTTCCTGTTCTGGAGCGGAAGAAGTTTCTCCTCTCCTAGGCAAAAAGAAATGAGTGCCAGGAGGTGTATCCTTTACCTCTGCTTGGCAATAATTATTTAAAGGATCAGCATGCAGAATTTATTCTCCTTGTGGAAGCCAAGTGAATTGCAGCAACAGCATTTCACATTAAAACAACTCTCGCCAATTCAGCGGAATATGTTTTTTTGATGGACATTGGGTGAAAGAGAATCTGAATGTCCACTTTATTTCCATTATAAAAATAACTTACACTCACACCGCTAGTAAGTTTCACATTCACCTTTGTTGGACCAGCTTACAAAGGCAGTAAAAACGATGTATTTTAGATATAATTCATAGAGATTTAGATGACATAATGATTCCCTACATTATTCATTGATTGACTTCACACTTTTACAGAAATTGAGGGAACTGTGTAAAAATTTGGCTATTAGGAAACTAAAGAGTCATTTCAATTGCCCCAGTCCAACCCGACTCAGGGTTTACATAGTAAGATCTGTTATTTGCGAAAATGTGCGAAAAATTTTACATCTGCCATTGTTCAGCTTTTCTGTTTGACAACTGTTGCCAGCCTGGGTAATGTTGACCAGTTGAAATTCTCAATTTTAGAATGTGCATTCTTATACGCCAAAAATGTATTTCTTTAAAAAACCTAAAGTGATTGTGAAACACTATCATTCCACTATTAACACAAATTAAATCTATTATTATGGACATTTTCTGACGTTACAATCTGAGACATACGTGATGTGGGTAAAGGCGGGTATGATTCACGAGACATTGCTTGGCAAGGCCCACTGATCATAACAATGTGAAGGTCTTCTATAAGTGAGGGGCCCATGCATATATATTTTCAGGGGGCCCAGTTTTCCTGGCGATGGCATTGGTTACAATGCAAATCTCTTTGTTATTTCAGCAGCAGTCTTGTCCTTCTGCCGATGTACTTTCAACAAAGACAGTCCTAGTGAGTTGACCTTCCAAGTTATTCAAGGCAGGGACTAGAAGATGGCTCCACCCCAGTCCCCCTCACTACAGGGTCTTACCAAGTTATTCTCGGATTATCAAATTTCACAGTTTTGAGACTTTGTCAACCATGTGTGGGTTTTCTGTCCCTGTTGACTCCCCGGGGTTTCGCTCTCCTCCCCGTGGCTGCAACCCCTCTGATTTTGATTGATTTCATTGTAATTATAGCGTCACTATGCATCCTCATGGTACCAATGCCAGACGGCCCAACCAGACACTTGTAGCTCATGGCCCAGTAGAACAGACATGTACGGTACATTCCTCTATTCCGTCCTGCCAACACGACCCATGTGGAATTCCTGGCTCCCTGCGGCAGTTCGGAAATGTATGTCATTGGTCCACAAAGCCAAATGCATCTCAGTCTTTGATGCTCTTCAGTCTCATTACTTTTTGGCCCTGACAGAGACATGGATTACCTCAGGCAACGCTGGTACTCCCGCTGCTGGTTTGTTTTCCATCTACATGTTCCCACATAGTCCAAGACTGTCTGATCATTGTCTGAGTGGGTGCCTGGATAAGAGTTTCTCCAAGGTGGAGGTTTGCTCATCTGTCTATCTGTTCTGATTTCCATGCTGTCACTGTCCACTGGAGCTTAAAATTGTAGTCACATATTTCCCAGCACGTACCTTAGGTGAGTTCCGTAATGAGCGTTGTACCTTTATAGGCTAATTTCCTGATAATGGCTCACCACTCATTGTCCTAAGGGACTTCAACCCCCCACACCCCTCCGACAACTGCATTTAATTCATTTTGCTTCCTCTTTGCTTCAGCCTCACCCAGTTGCCTCCCACTCACCAGGCAGGCCATGCACTTGACCTCATCTTCATCAGATGCAGTTTGTCAATCTCACTGCAATCTCCAATCCAGGTCTATGATCAGTATTTTGACTTCTCTCTCTCTCTCTCTCTCTCTCTCTCTCTCCCTCTCTCTCTCCAACTCTACCCTGACCTGACGGCCATTTGATTCCATGAGGTTCTTTCTCCCTTCCTCTGCTTTCCCCTCTCCAATACCTTCTGTCTCCTGATTCCTCGTGAACATTACTCTCCTCCCTCTTCGCATCCAATGACTCTCACTGCCTCCTTTCCCCCGGCCTTCTCAGCACCCCCCCCCTCCTGCTCGGTGACTGAGTGACTCACTGCCAGCTCACAGAACAGGGCTGCGGGCAGTTGAGCGAAAACGGAGGAAAAATAAATTTCCAGAAGACCTTTAATTCTCCCGGTCCCTCCTCGCTACTGTCTCTTCCTCTTGATCTGCTGCTAAAGCCAATTTCTATCACTCCAAATTTGGAGAGAATGCATCCGCCTCTAATTCCAAGAAACTTTTTTACAATGTCTCTGCTCTCCTTAATCCTTCATAACCACCCCTCACCACCTCTCACTCTGCAGAAGACTTCGTCAATCATTTTGTGAAGAACATCCACTTTTTTTCTGTCGTCGTCATGAGTTTGGCACTTGACTACTTGTTTCCCACTTCAGGACCTGTCCATCACAGTCTACATTGGTTTCCCTCTCTCAAAGGACTGTGACCGTGGACAGCACTGTGTTGCTTCCCACAACTATGACACTATGATCTGTTCCCATAGATTCATGCTCGACAACATTCCTAGACGCTTCGCAGTCTCCTGTCCGGCCTGTTAGCCAGGCTCCTCACTCGAACGTCCAACACCTGCAACTTATCCAGCGCACAACTTTTAACCCTCTTTAAATGTTTTGCTATCAATCTGCAGCTTCAACTTTGTGGGAGTAATACTAGACATCCATTCTAAAGAAAATAAATATGTAAAATAATGTAGAATTTATAAAATAATGTATAAGTGCCTGATGGGAACATGGCACTTGAAACATAAGGCTTGTGGGTTTGATTCCCTCAGAAGGCCTGTATAAAACTGTATTAATTCAATACTGTAAATTGTTCTGAATTAGTGTACTTGCAAAAGTATTTTCATGTAAATGTTTTTAAAATTCAAAGTACTGTTTATGCTTGTTTACTCCTTTTTTTAAACCGTGTAATTGTAAGCAAGTACTGCAAAGCATCTCATCCTGCCTATGTTTTGGGAGAGGTTACAGTTATGCTTCCAAAGAGTAGACAGGGTGGACCCATTTTGTTTTATTATTGGATTGTCACATGATATAAGGTTTAACATGATATAATGTTAAAATCTAACAAGTTAAATATTATCCAACACAGTGCCTGTATTTACAGCCGACTGCCTGTGTATTCCATGATTAAAGTAAAATAAATTATACATTTTATAGAAAATTGTCTGGAGGTGTCAAAATTGTTTAGCCCTTTACTTTGTTTCAACAGGTTTGGATGAAGGAGGCTATTTGGAGGTTCCTCAGTCATGCTTTCGCAGTGTTGTATTTTTGCCACAACATTTGTTACTATGCACCTAATTTGTTTATAATTGGAATGTTTGCTTCTAATGACAAGCAGGCGCAATGGAAAGATGGATGGAGGTAGGAAAAACACACAGGAGCCCCCTCTTTTCTACCAGTCAAGACTGATAATATTCTTTCAGACCAGCCACACAGACAGAGGACTGCCTCTTTATTATTCTAGCAGACTAGTATAGAGGAAGCACAATTGAAACATAACAAGACGTAACATGATTGAATGGATAAAGGGACTGTCACTGTCCGTTTCATCTTTTCCTGCCTGGTCTAGGATTGCCACTGTTTGTGATTCAAAGACCCAGGCAACTACCTCATTCCATTATTTTTCCCCTCCCACCAGAGGTTTTACTTCTTAAACAACGCAAATGGAGGCCTAACGTGCTATTTGGAGATTTCAGAGATGCTTAAAACACATTGGGATGAGGAGAGAGGCCCAATGTCTTCGATTGCATTTCTATCACGGCAGTTGTTGTTTATTGAAGGCGTGGGCTGTTGTTGTGCCAGTTATTGACTAGAAGCAGAACATCATCGGGCCGTCTGTCTGTGGGGATACGATCGATGAGCGAGGCTCTGATGTGGGGCTCGTGCTCTGCCTCAGTGTGTCTCCTCCACGCCAATGTTTATTTCTGAAGTGGATCTGTAAAGGTCGCGGGAGAGTGGCGACGGGAACCCCACTGAGAGTGTTGCAGGGAAAGTGCAACTGTTGGTCAAGCAAGGAATCTCTGAGTGCACGCTTCCCGGACCTCTGAAATAAAAGTCAGACGAGTATGAAATACGCATGCCCTTTGGCGCCCCTTGTATTACACGCTTTAAGGTAATACAATCCAATAGCCGACACAGGCGGTACATGAATATAAGATGACAGGAGTGGAAAAAGCTATGTTTAAGTATGCAAATGAGAGATCTCATTAAATGTGTGATCACTCACATCCTTGGGTAATTCAAGAGCTGAAAGCAGTTAATTAATTCTAAATTATGCATTTGAAGTTCCGGTCCTGATGAAATATCAGTTTGTAGTCATTTAACTCTGCAAGTCAGCCTCTGTCATTCATTGCCCTGCTGGTGAGAGCTCACACACCTGGACGCAAAAAGGGGAGAGTTTGCTCCTCCAAGCATACATACGTATTGTTGAACAAAACTGTTTGCGTCTTGTGGCGCACTGCACATTAGCAAGCATCTGGTCAAACCAAATAACCATATGCTTGGACGCGGACATCAGATTAGATAAACATTTATTGTAAAAACAAAAAAAAATGTTTAGTTCACCTCAGCTGTTAAACAGAATGTTCCTGTCATACCACTCTGAAACCCGCCATGCTCTCGGGAGTGCTTGGTCATGGGGCAGTTCCGGAAAATACCAGATGGTCTGGTCCATCTCTAGCCCAATGAGCCTGTCTAAATTTGGTATTTTGCTAAAAACAACATTGAATTATTTGACAGAAAAACCAGGGCCGGAGTATTCCAAATATCAGTGCCAATTTCTGGTCCCAGGCTGTCTCTGCCCTGCTCTTTACTGCAAGTGACGTATACTAGTTCTCAAGAATACGCCTCTCCTGTCAACCCCAACTCAGTACATCTTGGACTAGTTCTCCACAAAGGCCTCTCATGTCAACCCCAACTCAGTACATCTTGGACTAGTTCTCCATAAAGGCCTCTCCTGTCAACCTCAACTCAGTACGTCCTGGACTAGTTCTCCATAAAGGCCTCTCCTGTCAACCCCAACTCAGTACGTCTTGGACTAGTTCTCCATAAAGGCCTCTCCTGTCAACCCCAACTCAGTATGTTCTGGACTAGTTCTCCACCATACGCCTCTCCTGTCAACCCCAACTCAGTACGTCCTGGACTAGTTCTCCATAAAGGCCTCTCCTGTCCACCCCAACTCAATACGCTACTCACTTCAGTCTCCTCACCTCTGTCAGCTCTGATATTGAAATAGAACACTTCCCAGAACCAGGCACACCTTCGCAGGATTCATGACTCGCATGTTCATGGAGGTCGAGTGCCAGCAGCTCCCCGCTGCTCCCCTCTCCACTCACCGCGCTGAAACTGGCAGGCGCCGGCGTTCCCCAGGCTGTCTGACGCGTGAGACGTGACAGGCCCTTGTCAGGGTGGCTCTGGTTCAGCCTCGGCTGCGCGTGTGACACATGTTGAGGTCTCCTTAAGCCCCGCCCCTCTCCCAGGGACCACAGAGTTTGAGAAAGCTCGGCATCGAGTGCTGCAGCTGATCCCAGACCTGTCCGCTGTCACTGGAGGTTTAACTCCTCCACAAGCACGCACATTATTAGCACCATCTAGACAACGCGGACTGAGGAGAAGCTCGACTGGCTCTTGTGTGTTCCTGAACCATCATCACTCACAGTGCTCCTCCGGGCCTTCTCAACAGAGCCGGGGTACACCGATGGGATGTGTCCTTAGTGTCCTTGTTCGACTCCAATAACGTGTCCCCAAGGCAACACTTTTTGGATCAATACATAGAGACTGGAAATTAGAAGGCGTGCTGGACAATGTATAGTAGCTTATGATTCAGTGAAATAGGAAGCTCTGATGAGCTTGATATGGCAAGCCTGTGGTGTAGGGACAATAACTGTCAATGGGTTTGGAGGCTTGTCTACATTTGGTTTGTTTTTAGGTTAGAGTGTCTCCCCTAAGACCTCGAGATCTGTGTCCGTTAGGTCGTTTTCATTTTGGCATGCCCCATAATGGCGATTATGACCAAAAGAATGATCATGATATGTGATGCTTTAGCTCAGTAATTTCTTCATTATCTTCCCACTAAGTGTCTTAATGAATTCAGGATGGGGTAATTATGTATTGACCTCTCATCGTCTAAGGCTGGGGTTTGTTCATACGCAGTGTCATTATTTACAATATTCATCCCGTGTTCACTGATTCTGTGAAAGCGAGAACAGAGCTGTGAGAGGCACTAGTTGTAGGTTTTTATACAATACGAATACCAGTCTGGTAATAGTTGTAGGTTTTTATACAGTACCAAGACCAGCCTGGTAATAGTTGTAGGTTTGTATACAGTACCCAAGACCAGTCTGGCAGTAGTTGTAGGTTTTTATACAGAACCAAGACCAGCCTGGTAGTAGTTGTAGGTTTTTATACAGTACCTAAGACCAGTCTGGTAGTAGTTGTAGGTTTTTATACAGTACCCAAGACCAGTCTGGTAGTAGTCGTAGGTCTTTATACAGTACCCAAGACCAGTCTGGTAGTAGTTGTAGGTTTTTATACAGTACCAAGACCAGCCTGGTAGTAGTTGTAGGTTTTATACAGTACCCAAGACCAGTCTGGTAGTAGTTGTAGGTCTTTATACAGAACCAAGACCAGTCTGGTAGTAGTCGTAGGTTTTTATACAGTATCCAAGACCAGTCTGGTAGTAGTCGTAGGTTTTTATACAGTACCCAAGACCAGACTGGTAGTAGTTGTAGGTTTTTATACAGTACCCAAGACCAGTCTGGTAGTAGTCATAGGTCTTTATACAGTACCCAAGACCAGTCTGGTACTAGTTGTAGGTTTTTATACAGTACCCAAGACCAGTCTGGTAGTAGTCGTAGGTCTTTATACAGAACCAAGACCAGTCTGGTAGTAGTCGTAGGTCTTTATACAGAACCAAGACCAGTCTGGTAGTAGTTGTAGGTCTTTATACAGAACCAAGACCAGTCTGGTAGTAGTTGTAGGTTTTTAAACAGTATCCAAGACCAGTCTGGTAGGAGTTGTAGGTTTTTATACAGTACCAAGACCAGTCTGGTAGTAGTTGTAGGTTTTTATACAGTACCCAAGACCAGTCTGGCAGTAGTTGTAGGTTTTTATACAGTACCAAGACCAGTCTGGTAGTAGTTGTGGGTTTTTATATTTTCTTTTCAAACATTATTTCCAAAGGCTGGATCGCTACTCCTGTAAACTTACATTAAATAATGGGTTCTGCCTGCCAGGCCCATATATACTGGATCTCCGTTAATGTATGGATATCCCAGTAAAATTATGGAACACAGTCTGGGTCTTTGCGTGTTACTAAAAATAAGCTCATTGACCTCATCACTTGGATATGATTTCATGTCAATTAATTATTTAACACATGCATAATATTTGACATTTTACTGAATGGATATGTGACCGTGATTTACCACATACCATGCAGCATAACTACTTTTCCAAGCTCTGGGACAGCTGGTCAGAAAAACTGCAAGCTGGCTAATGAATGCAAACGAGGTTCTCCCCAAAAAACATAACAAAACAACATCACCTGTTTCAGTTAATTAACTAGGTGTCATGTCATCATCCCAGCAATATCCCGGAATTATTCATGATCCTGTTTTCATTGAAGATAGTTCAAGATTAGCTGCCACGTTATGTTTCTCTCTGGCTCGACAGGGCTCGGTGTACTTGACTGGCTTTATTTCAGTAGATCAACTAGCGCCTAAAAGTTACAGCACAAAATCATTACTAAGAATACTGAAAACGGCTGTTTATGGCCATTACTGACAGGTTGGTTGCGTTGGTACGTTTCTTTTGCATAACTGTGATGTCGACTGGAAAACTGTGTATGCGGTACCTTAGACCGTTTGATCGGTTGTACGACCGATTGCGAAGATACTGTGATGCAGCTTTGATTGAACTGAGCCTAGAGACAGACTGTGGCCTGTCAAAAAGATTGATTCCAAATGTTTCATAAAGATAAAACAGAGCCTTTTCCATTTGAAAACACTTACACAGACACCAAAACTGGTGTAGACAAAAGAAAATAAATGTTGCACTGCTGTTTGTGCCTTTCTCCCCAAGTTCTCCCGAAATCAGCTGCTTAACATAAATTAGTATTCACCAAATAAACGTAACATTTCGCACAGTGGTAAATGATGCTCATGAATAATGCATGGTCATGCAAATGAGCATCCAGTTGCCGACTGCAGTTATCCTGTTAGGTGACGATACGTCTACCCTCATTGATGCTCTGTGTGTTGCCCACTGTGGCGTCTTAAACCTGACTTCTGGTTCTCCCATGAAAGGTCTGTCCAAATCACCGGTTCTCCAACACCCGTGCACACACACACACACACACACACACACACACACACACACACACACACACAAACATTTTCCTTAGCTAACAGGGAGTTAGCCAGCAGCCGTTCATAAGTCATCTGAAAGAATGAATCCGATGGGACTGAGTGGGTCAGCTTTAATCCTGGCTCCATTAGCACGGAATCACAGCAGTTCTGTTCACATTTTAGCTCCAAACCAGCACACAGCACGCCTGCCAAGCCGAGAAAGGCCTTCCACTTGACAGCATGATTACTGATCGCATGTTTCTTTAAAGCAGGCTCGTTTTCACCCTCTCTGCAATAGAGCCCGTGCTGGACCCCACTGTGTGTGCCCGTGTGTGTGCTCTTGTGTGCCTGTGTGTGTGTATGCACATGTGTGTGTGTGCACGTGTGTGTATGTGTTGGGGGAAAGGGTAGGGGTTGTGTGAGGGTTAGAAACATTGTGTGTGTGGTTATGTGTGTGGACAGAGTAGGGGATGTGTGTGTGTGTGTGTGTGTGTGTGTGTGTGTGTGTGTGTGTGTGTGTGTGTGTGTGTGTGTGTCTGTGTGTGGACAGAGGAGGGAATGTGTGTGTGTACAGTAAACTTTATGAGCCCAGCACTGGTCACTCCCCCAGTTTATTATATAGAATCAGAATTTGTTGGAAAATAATGACATGCATTGTTTTCGTGGGCAATGTAGTGAATTTCAGCAAAATATACCTTTTCATCAAAGTCTAATTTCTAATGTCAACTTCGTAGGGAACGTTCAGAAAGTCAGATTTTCATAATAAACACAGGTGTTAAGGTTAGGATAATGATGCAGATTAAGGTTAGGGTAACGGTGGGGTTAAGATTAGCATTAACATTAGGATTTAGTGTAATAGTTTGTGTTAAAATTAGGATTTAGGGTAATGGTGGTGTTAAGGTTAGCGTTACAGTTAGGATTTAGAGTAATGGTGGTGTTAAGGTTAGCGTTACAGTTAGGATTTAGGGTAATGGTGGTGTTAAGGTTAGCGTTACAGTTAAGATTTAGGGTAATGGTGGTGTTAAGGTTAGCGTTACAGTTAAGATTTAGGGTAATGGTGGTGTTAAGGTTAGCGTTACAGTTAGGGTTTAGGGTAATGGTGGTGTTAGGATTAGCATTAAGGTTAGGATTTAGGATAATGGTGGCGTTAAGGTTAGGGTTTAGGGTAATGGTCGGTGTTAAAGTCAGAATTTAGGTTAGGATTTAGGGTGATGGTGGATATTAAGGTTACGGTAATGGTTGGTGTTAATGTTAGCATTAAGGTTAGGATTTAAGATTTTGGTGGTGTTAAGGTTAGCGTTAAGATTAGTATTTAGGGTAATGGTTGGTGTTAAGGTTATCGTTAAGGTTTGTATTCAGGGTTTTGGTGGTGTTAAGGTTAGTGTTAAGGGTGTGTGGTAAAAGTGGGGGTAGGCTGGGGCCAAGTTCTAACCCTGGCCAGATCTTTTCAGACACACCAGGGATGAGAAGAATTCCATTTAAATTCATGTCAATTCAGAAAGTCAAACCAATCCCATTTCCACATTTTTCTGTTTGAAAAGCGTTGAATAAATTTGACAAAAATTTACATTTTAGTGATCTGAACTGACAGGATTTGAAAAGGGAATTGACCCTTTCTCAACAAATGGTTTTTTTTTGGTTTTTTTTACATAAACACACCTCAGTCTTCAATTGTCTACAGTTCACATACAGGACAGAAAGACAGGCACCCACCCAACAATCAGCATGGTTTGGAACTTCATTTTTTTCCATCTTTTCCTTTTTTACATGCAACTCTGACTGATTTATTGCTCCGACAAGCTAAGATGATTATGGTAAAATAAGAAATGTGCACTCAATTCTCTCGCACCTCATTGAGTTTCTCACTCAATCACTGTATCAGTATAGGGCTGTATTGCTGTGCCATCGTGTGAATTTTAACAGTGTGTTCCCAATTCAATGCCCCCCCCCGGTCCGTCCGTCAGTCTGTCCGTCCGTGGTGCCCACACAAAACCCTGACCTACCTGCCGAATACTCGCCCACACACTGGCCAGCGGGGTGGAAATGTTGCACCCTGATATCCATTAGCCTGTTTTTCTTTCCTTTTTTCTTTTGGAGAGATAAGATTTTAAGATAAGTGTTTTTCATCACACTGACTCAAGCCTTGTGGTTGAATTTTTGTTTATTTAACGTGTGACGTTGTCCATTAGGGTAGTTTGGGGTAAGACGCCCCCTAACATCAATGTCTATTTACTGTCACAAAAAAGGAAAGTTTAGTGATATTTTTGTATGTTGAAGATGACTATGCTTAGGGTAATGGATTATAAAGTGAAGTAAATGGCTGCAGTTGACAGATTAATTTGTATTTAATCAAATGTATTTTTTAGAAAAGGGGCATTTTTTCCAGCTACTAGGGTAAGATGCCCCCCCATGGGGTTAGTTGCCCCTCTGGGAATCTTATCCCAATAGAAGATAATTCCTAAGGGTTTTTAAGAATTGGCCCTGTTTTTTTACCCCACTTACATTTTCCTTACATGCCATTTCATACAGTTAAAATAAACTCATTATCGTTTAAATAAGGCAATATTTGAAATCCCAGCAGTCCTTAAAATGAGATTCAGAAGAAAATGTTTTTAATAGTTGGCTGAGAAGGTGTGATGATACAAAGGAAATTTGTAGTTGATTAAGCCTAGTGGCAGCCAGAGAAGGTGTTGAAAATAAGGATGGTGACATTTTGTGTTTTTTGTGAGAGTTTCATGGGGGCCTGTTGACCCATGTTACCCTATTGCCCATGTTACCCTAAATCAGTGTTTCTCAACCCTGCTCCTGGGCGCCCCCCTGCCCTGCATGTTTTAGATCTCTCCTTGCTCTGTCACACCTGATTCAAATGATCAGCTCATTATCAAGTCCTTCATGAGCTACATCAGGTATGTTAGGGCAGGGAGAGATCTAAAACCTGCAGGGCAGGGGGGCGTCCAGGAGCAGGGTTGAGAAACACTGATTTAGGGTAATCATTAATCTGGAAATATTGATTGTGTTTTTCTCAGGACCGAGCTGTAGACAAAACACTTCCCGTCCACTTTAAATGAAGCACTTACATTATGATGATGATTATTACTATTGATATTAACATCATTTTCATCCAGCCCATAATGAATATGTTTTCAGTTGTTGAGGCCTTACTGATGAAACGATCGAGCGGTGCCCAAGAAACATTTTCCAAGGCAACTGTTTTCAAAACTACTTTCCAAATTATGGAATCCTTTACCCGGGCAGAATGCGTTTGATGTGTCTGCGATCTCCGTGTTAGCAGGACTCTTTGATCGTGATCTGAGGGATCTTTTCATCAGCGCTGAGCTGCGTCAGACGATAATAACGCCGAGCAGAGGTGCAGATGCGTTGCACGGAAGCAGCTCAGTTAATTGGGATGCATGACAATACCGCATGCAAAAACTGGGAATACTGTTACTAAGCAAGGTTGGGAAATTAAGTTCTTAGGTAAGAACAGGTGTTGTTGTTTTTTGTTTGTAATTATTTTGGGGTGGGGGGTCAGTATTCCATATCCCAGGTTTTTTTCAATTAATATCACAGGGTAGATTTCAAAGGCCTTGCTAGCTGTGTGTCAGCTGAAATTAGATGTGCCCATTGTTTTATTTAATTAGATTGAGTGGCATTTTGAGATTTGACTGTTTTTTAATTTGACTCATTTCGAGATTTGACTCTTTTATTGGCTGGCGGGTGACAAAGATTTGAATGTTAGTTATAAGTTAAAGCAGGCCTTCGTGCATTCACTGCCGGTTATTGCACCTATCGATTGATATTCATTTGGAAATGCAAAGAGAAAAGTTGACATAATGTTGCTTTGTTAGCGAGAAGCGATGCTAGTCCGTTATTCTTTTGTCACTGTTTTCCCACAGTGTACAGGACGCCTAATCAACTGATGTCAGCACTTCGGTGCAAAATCAGTCTGATCTGCATGCGTTGCAATCCGTTCTTCCTGATTACTCTTAGCTCTCAATGGGAAATACACTGTGTATCTATTTTATTGAGATAGGCTTAATGAGATAAATGACAAACAATAGACATGCATGATGTGAAACTAGGGAGACACACGTTTTATTAATGGACAGCTTTTTTTAGGTCCACCTGTTTGGGCTGACATTTATTTGCCAATCAAATTTATAGGAGGTAATTGCATTGGACATCAGTGTCCTGTTCTTTTTCCTAGAAGCCATTAAGATTTCCACCTGTTCTCCGATCACCCTGCCTCTCTCTCATCCTCTCTCCCGTCTCACATTCTCTCTCACTCTCTCTCTCTCTCTATCTCTGTCATTTTCTCCCTCTCTTATTCTCTCTGTCTTTCTCTCTCTTTCTCTCCCATTCTCTCTCTAATTATTTTTCTCCCTCCTCATCTCTCATTCTCTTTCTCTCTGTCCCTTTCTCATTCATTCTCTCTCCCTCTCTCTGTTCTCTCTCTCCCTCATCCCCTCCCTCTCTCTCATTTTCTCTGTGTGTCTCCACAGCTGATTCTCTGGAGGGGGAGGAGTACCTGGACATATCTGGGATCATGAGGAACCAGGCGGGCCGCTACGAATGCAAAGCCAGCAATGACGTGGCCACACCAGATGTGAAATATGTCAATGTTGTCGTCAACTGTAAGTCACTTGTTTTCTGTTTTTACAACATTCACATTTCTGACGATTAACTGTTAACTGTTGTCGTGATTGAATCCTCAGATCCCCCCGCCATCAAGAATGCCAAGAGCTCTGAAACACAGGTGGGCCGTATGGGGATTCTCCAGTGTGACGCGGCCGCGGTGCCCAAACCAGAGTTTGAGTGGTACAGAGATGACAAGAGGTAAGCGTATGTTGTGGCTGTTTGAATCACAGGTGACCCCTTTAATACATTACTTTGGTCGTTATAGGAGTGTTTAGCCTGCCGAATGAACATGTAAAATGCCCCTATGGAAAGATATGAAGGGAGGAAGTGATTTCAGAGCTTTGGTAGAGGACACTTTTAGAGGACTGTCTGTAAAAATGTGTATTTGATCATATTGGAAGCCATGACAACCATGTCTCTTTCCTTTCTGCACTTGTCTTGTACAGTAATAACCTTCAGAGATTGCGGCCTCACTGTAACATTCAGTTCTGAGGAGCATAAAAAGTAGAACTCCTCTTTGATTACAAGAGCAATCTATAGCAGCTCCTGAAGTGGTAAAGTCACCGCCTCGCAGTGCAGTTTTGTTGTTGAAGCTAGGAGTCCAAATCCTGGCTGCCATGTACCGCTAACTCCCGGGGGGCCTTGTTGCATGTGGCTGAGCAGATTGACACAGCAACGTCTGTGGTTGGATGTCAGGCAGAGGTTGCTTTAGCGACTCCTTGTGGTTGCTCGGGCTACTGAAAGCTCAATCATAGTTGATGAAATTGTTCTTACAGTTGGAAGGGGCTGGTGGGTACATCCTGGTTGACCAAGCAGTGTGATATAGAAAACAGGACAGCTCGGCATAATGTGCTTCGACGGATACGTGCCGATTTTCAGTTTTCCTTAGGCAGTTGACAATTGTTCATATATTCAATTTGTTATTATCTTATCAGTATCAGCACTAAGCCCAACACTACTAATAAGAAAACACCCAAAAGAGGCTCCATTGTGCCATAAAATTAGGTCTTTACTGTGTTCAACAACATATGTTTTCACTTCTAAATTGACTGCACACTTGGTTTTAAAAAGCGATTTTACAACTACACTGCATAAAGACTTAGAGAGACTTAAAGATTCTGTCAATTTTGGAGATTGGTTAAAGTGGCACTGTCAAATAAAAACGAGTTCCTGAATATCATGAAAACCACTTTCAAACAAACATAAGCTAGCATAAAGATTCTACTTAAAATGATGCACATATAAACAACATTGTACACACATTCAGCTTTAATGGGAGGTTTTAAAAATATTTTGTTACAATAGCTTGTTATTCGCAAAAAAATAGAGCTATAGTACCTAAAATCTACTTAGGTAAAATGTAATCTAGCTAACCATCTTGTCCGAAGAGAACATTGCATTGTGAGATTTCAAACAATTTCACATTTTACTATGACATTTCTTATTTAACAAAATATATCATAGGAATGTGTGGTTTGGGGTGGAGGACGCCTTAAACAGTCACAAAATGTACAATTTTATGCATGTGGGCCTTTTTAAAAGACTATTCCCCAACTTCTTTTCTGTTATTCCCTTTCACCTTAACAACTCTGTCCTCGTCGTTACTGCCCACCATTTCAGTTCTGTTTAAACTACTGAGATCTCCATACCATCTCCCAGTAGCATCTGATCTATTGAAATCCTGTAGTGCTTATTATTACTGAAGTGATTAACATTTTCCAAGTCTGATCCATCCCTAATCCTCTACTAGTGATGCTTACTGAGGCTCTTTTGATATGATACCTCCTTCTCTCTCAAGTATCTGACTACATCTCGCTCCTTTGCCCCTCCACTCTATTAATATATCACAGGAACTATGAGGGATTTCTTTTAATAATCCTTTTTGGGTTCTAAGTAGAACCTATTTGGTTCCAGGTAGAAATTGTAACGGTTTCAACTTGGATTCCTTCCGACAGAGGTTTGTTCAAAGATCCCAAAAGGGTTCCATCTGGAACTCTATGTGGAAGTATAAAAAAAATTATTCTCATAAGGGATCAGCTGAAGAACCAATTTGGATCCCATTGTTTTCTTTTTTTAAGCCCATTAAACACACACACGCACACTAACAAAACAGTGAAACAATGGGTTTGTCAGGTTTATCCAGGTTCTTACAAGTACCTGCACAGCCGTCAGTATTTCCCCTAGTAGTGACTGATATTCCATCAATATTGAATATGGGAAAACGGTTGTTATGTTGTGCTTCCATCGAAATGAATTTCTGTCACAACCACTTGACAACAGTTTCCATTTTCCCCGCTACAAACAAAATGTCAACATGAATGTCTTGTCGATTGCATTTATCCATGGCCGTGAGACATCCTACTTCTGTCATCCACCGTTTTCTGTAATAGCTTACTTTCAATGCCCCCGCATGCAAACTGCGGTGATGGAGAATGAGACGCATTGTTCGACACGTTCCCCTTCCAACCGGACATTATTAGGATTTTTTTAGGATGTGAATAGATAAACGAACCACCCTGTCTCCAGCCACCCTTTACCTCCATTCACTACTGGGATTAATATGTCTTATTGTTAAAGAGCAGCTGCAGAGGCCTCCTGGGTGGAATCTGACATGGTCTGTGTTCGAGTCTAGCCTGTGTCACTGTTCGTGTGTGGCAGGTAGTTCCACTGGGTGGGGTCACATTGGGGCCAGCAACGCTGACGCGGGGAGACGGGTGGGAGCACCTGCAAGCTGACACACGTTTACTCCGGCTAACTTCCTGGTTGTAGGAGCAATGTTAAAAAAACAAGACTTTTTGCAACATGTTTCAGATAATTAATGTAGCTATTTTCAAATCTCTTGAGCTTTTTGGCAGTTGCTGCCATGAAACTTATTTATTATATTAAGAGAAAATGGCCTTAAAGGTGTTTTCCAACTCCATTCCTTGAGTGCCCCTAAGAGCAATCGTTGCAGCCCTGGCTTGGATGATTAATTGGCTAGTTGATTCGGGTGTGCTTGTCTGGGTCTACAACGTAAGTTTAAAAGACATTTGCTGCCATCTGCCAGTGGAAAATGATATTCAGTGAACTATGAAAAATGTCGATCCTCTCAGTCTACTCACAGTTGCTTATGAATTGCTGCTTAATACCGCAGCTATAACCTGACATAACCACCTAACCAATGATTTCGTGGAGGATAAACGCATTAGTTTACCTACCGTTTATGTAATTGGTATTGTCTTTATAACAAACTGTTCTACCATTGTATGTAACGGCGTAGCTATGCCCTGAAGTAACGTAGTGCTTTCAGTATCCTAAATCACCTGGCCCAAATGTCATCTTCCTATCTAACGGTAAACTCCGTAACACCGAAGCGTTACAGACTACGCCATGGATGTCTACCGGTCATTTCAGATTGATTTAGAGCCTTTAAGGCGTATGCAGTCACTGCTAATGTAGGAACGTTGCCTTTAAATTTCAACGACGTTGTTAGGCAGAACCTCCACGATACGTTTTGAGTAAGGACGGTTATCATCGCTGGTGCTGTGGACTGACCGTGTGAAGTTTTGTACCCCTTTCAGACTCCTCAGCGCTTCCTCAACTTCCTGCTGCCTGGTCGTCAGGTTATGCTGTCTCACGATGTGCGCTCATCTTCATTTTTATGCTAATTTTAATGCTACCCGACGTCAGCATAAACCCACTACCCTCTTCAGTCGGATTCTGCTATCTTAGCATGCCCTTTTTAGCCCCCGAGCCAGTCTTTTTTCTGAATTTATTTGTATTATTATGATTATTTATTGTGTTTTATCCCCCCATGCTCCCCCACCCCGTCCTCTTTGAAGGACAAACGTATCCTTTTTCTACATTTTGAAATCTACTTTGTTAGGCTAACTTTTAGAATACAGTAAACTATCAAGTGCACCACACGGTATACCACGGTGTTTGGTCCTACCTATCATGAGCATGTTGTTGCATGTTAAATTGATCAAAGAAGCCATTCAACCACAGCTCGTCTCCTTATGTAGGCTATGTAAAAATGAATTATATAGCCTATAGACCGTTAGTCTGAATATCTAATTTTCTCACAATTCCGTATTTGTATTTGAATGTAATATCTGTGTGAACACTGATTGTTTCATAACTGTCACTTGAATTGTGTTGTTTGTGTGTAAATTAGATTACTGGTATGTATTCTGAAACACAACGGCTAGGTAAACCATACTTGACTGCTGTGCGTATCAACAGAGCAGTCTATAATATTTATGTAACGCTGCAGACCGAGGACAAATGCGTGAAATCGTTAGTGTAATTCCCTCTCGGTCGAAGCATCCGCAGAAATTGCTGAAATGTTTTGTGCTGTGTCCTGTCGCCCAGGCTATCCAACGCTCAGGGAATCAGCATCCAGATTATAGGGACCACAACTATCCTTATGATCGCTAACGTTACAGAAGAGGACTACGGCAACTACACGTGCGTCGCGACCAACAGGCTTGGGATACAAAACGCTAGCGTCTTCCTCTATAGTAAGTTGCTTTCAAGAGAACTGTTATTCCCTACACGCTGTTCATTACATGTTCTAGTAATAACCGTTTTGTGTGCACGGTGTTTAATTTAATTCGCTCCAACAGTAGTATATGGGGCGTCATTTCATTTGATGACTAGCCTATTTGTTTGGGCAAGGGAGGACCGGCCATCTGGCATTTAGAGCAAAGACAAATGGGCTGATCTGTTGTTAGCCCATTGAGCCTGTAACTGGGATTTTTAGTCCGCCCTTGCGTTTACGTATGAGAATTGAAATGGGTGATTTACATGTTGTGACCGCTAGATGTCACCCACTGCACACCAATGAGTTAGTGTAGCGTCATAGCAACATTGTCAGGGCTGTCAGCTCTCTCTGCGCTTGCGTGTTTATATATAATAAGAGGAACTCATTTCCTGGTAAAACATTGTTGAATGAAACACATCAATAATAATATTATTTTATTGTTTTTAACCTACCATTACTGAGTAGAATGTTGAGGAGAAGTTCACATAGTTATACATGAGTCCTGATTTTACATACAGAATAAAAAGCTAACACTCACTCTCTCGCTTCTTCTCTCTCCCTCTACCTCATTCTTTCTCTTTCTTTCTCTTCAGGACCTGGGACGGGTCGCAACATCAACGGCTCCGCCTGCCTATCCCAGTCACTGTGGCTCCTGTTGACGTCCATCGCCTGCCTTCTCTTCAAGTGTTAATAACACTACCATCCCTCCACCATTACTACCCACCCATTGAGACTGTTTGCATAATGTAACAAAATCCCTGGCGTGCTTCGACACACCAATCTAGATAATAAGAGGATCGAATGGGCTTATTAATAAGTTTTAGTGAACAAAACTAAAAAATGAAATGGAGAAAACGGAACAAACAGTGCTCTTTCTAAGAAACAGTTATTGTCATTTTAACATGCTGACGTCTTGCTTTTCCTCTGTCATAACTTTGTGTTTCGGTTGGGGAGTGTTGGATGTGGGTCGTCGTGTTTTTTCCCTCTTGAATACAGTCTAACCTCCCAAATGGCAGGGCATTCAGGTCAAGTACAACTATTGTGGATATTTGAGAGAAGCACTGAGACATTTGAGTTACTGTTCCTTTCCAATTAAACCCATACAGTGTATTTAGACTAAAATGTCATTGTAACCAATACATCATCAAACAATAATAGGGCAATATCTACCAAAAATCCAAATGTATTAAACGTAACAATAGATTGTAAACTGACACTTGTCATCATAAAAATGTTGTCAAACAAACATAATCCAGTGAACATTACAAAAGAACAGTAGAACAGGCTATGTTATGTTTATAGTAGACTTGGAAATTGATTTCAGTAGTAAAGGGATCAAAACCAGGTGCAAATAGCCTCGGATTGTGCATTAGATACATGGCTACTTGTCACTTAACGAACTGCCACATTTTTGTACGCATCTGACGATGAGAATGCACAAATAGGAGGCTTCGTTGAGCTACTCAGTACACACCCTCATAGAAACGCTTGAAATGTTCATCTTTAAGGCGAAAAAAGAAGACCTACTTTCAGGACTTTCACCAAACAAAACATTGGTAATATTAGTGTGTTACTGTACATAATACATTTTGTATTTCTCTATAAAACAAATTACTTGTTCCACCCCTGTAACAAGAAGAATATGAATTATTGTTACAGTGTAGGTTGCTTGTATGATTACGAACCATTAAACAGTATATGCTGTGCAGTTTCTCTATGGCAAACTGTATTTAGTTTCAGAAATGGCCTGCCATAATTCGCTTTTATGTTCTCCATTTCTTTTTGAGCTACAACTGCTGGAATTTAAATAGAAATGTATGACACCAATGAATGATGCTTTTTCTTTTCTGTTCTACAAGTATGTGTGTTTTCACAATGAGATGTGGAAATTAATAATATATGGATTTTCTTTTTTTTCCATTTCAGTTAATGGTGTATATACTGTATTCAGGAATCCAATGTCCTTATATAAAAATACAAATTGAATATGTGTCCATGTTTTTAAATAGGTTAGTACTTTGTTGACGACAACCTTGTAGTATTCCATGGTACTAGCTCCTTGCACCATGTAAGTAAAGACCAATAGAGAAAAATGTTTTTAAGAGGGTTTAATAAGGTCAAGTTTGTGCATTTATTGTACCTTTCTGATTACAAAAAACACAGTAGTTTGAGTCAGGTACACTGAAGTACTGTATTTGGTATTTAGAATGAAAGCCTTTCAGTAGAGGGAGATGCATCATGGGAACTGGCTGAGAGCTGAATGCCAAAAAGGAATATGACCACCAATTTATCCTGAAATTCAACCCAGGCCAACCAAAGGTCAGGTGTCCCGATGTTGTCTACCGCTATCTGTCAAGTCAGTGTGTTTACAAAACAAAATAACTGTATTGTGAGTAATGCTAATCATCATTAAAAAACGTCCACCGTTCTTCACTCTGCTTGGGAACCGTGACTGAGTGCAGTGGCTGTCCCCACCGGCCTTCTCCCAGAGCTCTGGGTAAACAGACATGCACTGTGTAATCAATGGTGTTACGCTGATAATCGACTGTACCCTCCGTGTGTCACCTATATTTTGCCACTATCCATAAACAACGACCGCTAGGCCGTACTGTAAATTGTGCCTCTGGACAGTAGTTAATTTACAAAAAATAATCATATTTAGAAATGAATAATCTACCTATTCACTCTAATAACGGAGTCTGTATTATAAGTAGATCTGAAGTGTGTTTTTTTAATGGGAAGGTGTAGAACAAAATTGTATCTGCCTGTCTGCCCACTGGTGAAGCTAAAACACTGGCCAAGCAGTGGGCCGGTCTTGTAAACAGCCGTACTTTTCCAAGTGGAGAGGTCCCACCTAAAGGGGCCCTGCGTGCAGTACCTAATCCCTTATGACTAAGACCTGGGCCACTAAAGGGGAAGTCCTCTGTCTACCTGGATTGTTACTAATAATGAACATTGCATCGTATTGCTGTATAAAACGGGTGTGTGTGTGTGTGCATGGTGTTCTGTTGCTATGGCTTGATTTAACCCGTTGAACAAGATTCAGTACTTACGGCACGAACTACCAGCCACACAGCTCTTCGTCCTACCAAGCTATGTGATGATTCCTCTCAGCTGTATATAAAAGGTTTTCTAGGATCTTTTTAAGTTGACTCTATCGTTAAGTACGTTTTCTTGATAGTACTCAACTGCAAAACGCAGGGGGATGTCCCCTTTGTACTTCCCTTTGTCACAAGAATGGAATTCCTAGGCAATTATCCAATCATTACACACCGATGTCGCCATTTTCTATTCCATTTGATTTATGGTAAAGTTATTGCGAATGATTTCTAATGTTACGTAAAGGTATCCAAGAAAAATGTTCAAGACACGAAATAAACTTGTTTGAATTCATTGTTCAGTATTTGAATGTGGATTGAAATGTTGATGAGTAATTTTTGGGGGGAGAATGCTTCAGACAGTATCTTCCTGGTACAATTGTGTTAATCACCATGTAACATGCAAATAAAAGAATATATGTATTGGTTATTCTTATTCATAGATTTGTCCTATACTATAGTTCCAAGAAGGACATGGGTTATTTTGACACATTTTAGACAGTATAGTCTGGACATTGTTAAGACAATTGCCTACATCAAACTGAACCTGATTGAAATCTATTTGGAAAGTAAGAACCCTAGAAGATGAGTCTTCACACCAGTCATGTGGATTGCCAGTCTTAACTGAGATGATAGCAGTGGATTAATTACGCAAAGCATTACGAAAGGGGACCCCCCACACACACCACCACTACATACCCCCTGAGACAAAAATGAATATATAAGAGGAAAGTGTGGGGAAAAATAGAAACTGCCCATTTACACAGCATACCACCTCGTCTGTGCAATGGCTTGGGCTTGGGCATCTAGCAGGCACTGGCTCTTTGGTGATGTAACTGCTGACAGCAGCAAAGTGACTGCGGAAACAAATTTTCTGCTGAAGTACAAGAAAATGCTCTTGAAGACGGTGCTTCATCATCAAGCACTACAATGAACTAGCGAATCGTCACCTAGCATCTCACCTGCTCTAGCAATGTACTAAATAGCTGTAACTAGTTACTACGCTACTTCAGTATTTCCCAGGCGTACCACTTAGATACATTGTTGGGATAATCACCATTTTACCATCTGATGGAACACAGGCCTTTGGAAAGGTTAAAAGAAGTTTCATGTCTGAGGATGGATTATCTGTGTCCACAGATTCAGGTCATATTCTGGTGGGGCCCTTTCCATAATCAGTGGAGTTCCACTTGTGATTGAAAAAAGCAAAACTTTTTTTGTAAAAATGTTTCTTCTATGTTGCACTATGTTACATATTCTGATAAATGTGTGGTACATCTTGTTACTTTTTACTGTTTAAAATATATTTTTTAAAACAAGCTTTTCAATTACATACTACTCTGTCAGCAGAAGCTCTGGGTGCTGGGCAAAACACACAGGGATTGCTTTCCTATGCACCAATGAGGTATTTGGGATTTCATTACATGAAGTTGAAATGAACAACCAGCACTCCATGAAGTCATGAAGGGAGCTCTCTATATCAGGTATTTGGTGCCTAGATGACACCAAAGGGCATGTAATATAATCACTCCATCACTGTCATCATGGAAAAACCACAGGACATGAAAAAGAGAGATTGGAGAGAGATTGGACCAGCTAAACAATACAATCCACATCAAACAAGCTACTCCATCAAGTAACAGAAGACAGAGTAAAGCAATATCCTCATAACTACCTAAAAAAATGTACTTGTTACTGCAATGAAAAGGTTGCACACTTTGGGAATACTTTGCAAAGCTAAGTTAACTATTAGTAAAGCTGTTAGCCATAGATAATATAGCATACACTGGGATGGAAAATTGTTGAAACAATTTTTTTGAGTTAATTTTGAGTTCCTTTTTCGCTTGCAATGCAGCTTTTGTTGCTCGGGATGCACAGTTTCAATTCATGATTTTGGACGATGCTAAGAATGCTAATTTCAAGTTGGGACCAAGGTGAATAATGGCTTGTCATGAAAAATGACTCCATGGGCCTTCATGAACAACTCAAGATAAGTGTTATTTCACCCAGATATGAATCTAGGCCATGCTACTAGTCATTAGGAACTCTATCAAAAAATATTTGACCACTGGTGGTGGAAGTGTGGAGCCCAAACAGGTGCCAGAAATTGTGCACTACTGAATATCATGTATGTGCAGGTACTGTAAGGGCAGATACTGTATCTGAGGTATGATAATGATTCTATTTAGATTATGCACATACAAACGACATACACATTCCGCTCAAAATGGGAGATCTTTTTTTTTATTGGCAGTTGTCAGATACTGCATCTTTAAATATTTGTTTGTGACTTCCTGTTTCACTGGGGCTTAAATACTCAGTGACCCACATGCCAAGCTTTCTTTTAGTCATCCATCAACATAGGGAAGGTGAAAGACCACACAAATGAAATGAAACAAACTGTTGTTCACCTTCATACATTAAGAAATGGCTATAAACAATAGCTACACCCCTAAAAATACCCAACAACCCTACTCAATAATTAACTTGTTTCAATCAACTGAAGCAGTGAAGGACCTTCCTGGAATGATGTATCTAACGCTAACAAGGAAATAATGCATTTTCATTTAAACAAGCTTTAATGTTATGTGCTCTGCCATCATGACAATTAGGCAGCCACATAGTGTTCTTTCATCGTTATGCAAGATTTGCAATTTACTTTTTGTACCTGAAAAAAATGTGTGAAAACATTACTGTCGGTTATTTTTACAAGCTAGTTAGAAAAGGAAGCTCATCCTACTTGACCTTTGAACATAGATAACACAAAATTCTAGATAGACAGAGCAAACCAATGCAGAGCAAACCAATGCAGAGCAAACCATGCGCAGTCATGCATACTCTATAGAAATCCTAGAAAAACAACAAAAATGACATTTAAACTCCTGACAGAGATTGTTATTGGAACCAAATACATTCACCGTCATTCATACATTTGAATATTTTAGTTTTTGTTATGTTGAGGGGAAAAAAATATTGTTCAAAATATAAATCCTGACAGGGATGTGTTGTCATGGTATTTAATACATAAACAACATGGTTAATTTGGCCCATACAACACTGTTTGGGTAGGTCATAAATATTTGCCCTTCCCCAGGTCCCTCACTGCTGCGACCCTCAACAGACAGGTTGGACAAACACACCACCCTGGCGGTCATCCACTGGAGGACAGCCTTTATGGACTGAAAAGGCCATGGACACGGATGAGTCGATCTATCTCCTGTGAGCCTTGAAGTGTTCCCATATAACCTTTGAACCAGGACATCCTGCTGACATAAAGAATAAAGGAAAGGACATTCTCTGGAATCTGATGACTCACAGTTAATTACGGTGGCCCTAACGGGCAAGGTAGATTTCAAAATGTACTGATAGTGTTGGCCTGACGGGGGCACGTTAGCTTTGAAAATATAGTGACAGCGTAAGCAGTCCAAGCGAAATACATCTGTTGATTATGAAACACGCAGCTCAGGGGTATTCAACTCTTAACCCACAGTCTGGATCCTGTTGGTTTTTCAGTTCGACCAGATCAGTGTTCCAGGCCAAAATCAGACACAGGGGAACAATGACAAATTAACAAAGCAGTGTAAATGGCTTTGAGGTCCAGAGTTGAATTTGAAGGCACTAGTTGATTCATCCACATACACCAGAACAATTGGCAGCATAAACCGATCAGCCATATGATTGTGACCACTGACAGGCGAAGTGAATAACATTGATAATCTCGTCATCATGGCACCTGTCAGTGGGTGGGATATATTAGGCAGCAAGTGAATATTCTGTCCTCAAAGTTGATGTGTTAGAAGCATGAAAAATGGGCAAGTGTAAGGATCTGAGCAACTTTAACAAGGGCCAAATTGTGATGGCTAGAGCATCTCCAAAACTGCAGCCCTTTTGGGGTGTTCCCGGTCTGCAGTGGTCAGTACCTATCAAAAGTGGTCCAAGGAAGGAAAAATGGCAAACCGGCGACAGGGTCATGCGCAGCCAAGGCTCATTGATGTATGTGGGGAGTAAAGGCTGGCCTGTGTGGTCCAATCCAACAGACGAGCTACTGTAGCTCAAATTGCTGAAAAAGTTAATGCTGGTACTGATAGAAAGGTGTCAGAACACAAACTGCGATGCACTGTTGCCATATGGGGCTGTGTATCCGCAGACCAGTCAGGGTGCCCATGCTGACCCCTGTCCACTGCCGAAAGTGCCTACAATGGGCACGTGAGCATCAGAACTGGACCACAGAGCAATGGAAGAAGGTGGCCTTTTCTTTTACATCACGTGGATGACCGGGTGCATGTGCGTCGTTTATCTGGAGAACACATGGCATCAGGATGCACTATGGGAAGGAGGCAAGCCAGCGGAGGCAGTGTGATGCTTTGAGCAATGTCCTGCTGGGAAACATTAGGTCCTGCCATTCATGTGGATGTTATTTTTACAAGTACCACCTATTTGAGCATTGTTGCAGACCATGTGCACCCTTTCATGGCAACGGTATTCCCTGATGGCATTGGCCTCTTTCAGCAGGATAATGTGCCCTGCCACAAAACAAAAATTGTTTAGGAATGGTTTGAGGAACCCAACAACGAGTTCAAGGTGTTGACTTGGCCTCCAGATTCCCCAGATCTCAATCCAATCGAGCATCTGTGGGATGTGCTAGACAAACTAGTCCGATTCATGGAGGCCCCACCTCGCAACGTACAGGACTTAAAGGATCTGCTGCTAACATCTTGGTGCCAGATACCACAGCACACCTTCAGAGGTCTAGTGGAGTCCATGCCTCGAAGGGTCAGGGCTGTTTTGGCGGCAAATGGGAGACCTACTGTCACAGATGGTGTAGTGGTGGAGAGGTAGGAACCAGGCGCAGGCAGAGTGGCAGTCGATGTTTTGAATTTAATGGTAAATAAACACAGAGCACTTAAACAACGAACGAAATGAAAAGCAAAGGTACTAACAAAAACAAAACACTCACCACGTACAATAACAAACGGAGACATGGAACAAATGACCGACAAATGAGGGGAGCAGAGGATAAACATTTAAACACATACTGATGACTTAATTGGGACCTGGTGTGAGTGACAATTGGAGACAAGACAAATGAAGGAGTCCAGGGTGAGTTCATGAACCATGGGAAACCGGGAAAAGCGGGAGATGACGGAGCTGTCCGTCACCCCTACACAATATTAGGCAGGCGATCATAATGTAATGGCTGATCGGTGTATGTGCCAAAACTGGTTTGGGTGTATCTGTGACTAGCTTAAAAATTAGTGAGGAAACCAACGGTATTAATTTTAATATCTCGTCTTAAAGGTGTAGTCTGGTTACATGATCAACATATTACCACCAGTCAAAATTCAGGTGTGCAGCAGTTTGCTTTGGGAGGGAGTTGCACTGCAGTCTAAGTTTTGAATCAGATGTCAGTTTTGTCTTCTAGTCTAATGACTTATTTGCAAGGTGGGAGATTTTAGCACTAAGCTGCAGGTGCTTCTACTTCCCACTAGATGTCTCTGTTTTAAACACTAATACAGGGTTTATGTGAGTTGTTTACCATTAACTATACTGCTCAAAAAAATTGTTTGAGCCTTTTCAATCTGGCTTCTGACCACTTCACAGTACTGAAACTGCCCTCCTCAAAGTTGTTAATGACCTTCTTGTCTCTGCTGATGCTGGTGCCCTCAACACAAGGCTCAAAGCTTTGGGTGTTGAGGGAGCCAAACTTTCCTGGCTACGCTCATACCTCACCAACCGTACTCACAACATTTCGGTCCATGGTCATAATTCTGACTCAGCTGTAGTCACACAGCGTGTCCCCCAGTGTTCCTTTCTTGGGCCCCTGCTCTTTATCATCTACATCCACCCCCTCGGTCAGATCCTCCGTCACCTTAAACTGGACTTCCACTGCTATGCCGATGACACTCAGATCTACCTCAGCACTAAATCCCTCACCAACCCTCCTCTGTCTCATATTGAAACTTGCCTGGCAACAATAAAAACCTGGCTGCAGCAGAACTTCCTCAAGCTTAACGGTGACAAAACTGAACTTCTACTACTTGGTAAAAAATCCACACTAACCAAAGCGGGCACCTTCACCCTCATTATTGATGACTCTGTTGTATCTCCATCCCCTCATGCACGCAACCTCGGTGTCATACTGGACTCCTCACTCAGCTGCAAGACTTCTCACACACATCAAATCCTGGTAGCACATTACCCCCATCCTACAAGAACTCCACTGGCTCCCAATCTCTAAACGCATTGACTTCAAAATTCTTCTCACGTATAAAGCCCTCCACCAGCTTGCTCCACCCTAACTCTCAGACCTTATTCCCCAATACCATTCCTCCAGGTCACTCCGCTCTGCCACTGCTGGCCTCCTTATCATCCCTCGATCCAAGCTGCGGAGCTTTGGAGACAGGGCTTTTTCACAGGCTGCTCCAAGAATTTGGAATGCACTTCCACAATTCATCCGTGACTCCAACTCTGTTGCCATCTTCATCCACCACATCCACCACCTAAAGTCTCATCTGTTCAAACAAGCCTATCCCTAGCCCGTGCACTATGTTGTTTGACCCACGCCCCCTTTTTGTTTTTGTTTTGTTAGCTACCGTTTTTCTCATTGCTCTGTAGTTGTTTGTTATGTATGTATTGTAAAGCGTCTTTGGGTCTTTGAAAAGCGCTATATAAATTTAATGTATTATTATTATTATTATTATTAAGTTAATTAAACTTCAGGGATATCAGTCTCTCCGGTTAGGAAGCATAAGCGCTTGTGAATCAATGTCACCTGTTTTGGTGCAAATGAAAGTGACAACAGGTGCGCTGGATACGCAACAGCAAGACAATCCCCAAAAAGGGAATGGTTTTGCAGGCGGTGGCCACAGACAATTGCTCTTTCCTTATCCTCCCTGACTGATTCTTCTCTAGTTTTGCATTTTGCTAGTGTCCTTGTCAATACTGGTAGTATAAGGCGGTACCTGCAGTCCATTCAGGTTTCACAGGTATTCCAGCTCCTCCAGGATGGCACAGCCATACGTGCCGTCACAAGAGGGTTTGCTGTTTCCCAGTACAGTCTCAAGAGCATGGAGGAGATACCAGGAGACATGCCTGTAGAAGGGCTACAGGGCTGTAGAAGAGCATCAACCCAGCAGCAGGACCGATATCTGCTCCATTGTGTGAGGAGGAACAGGAGGAGCACTGCCAAAACCAAAAGATGAAATCCTCTGACCCATTGTCAGACCATTGCAGTGGGCCCTGAGTTCCTCCTGATGCAGGACAATGCCGGCCACATGTGGCCAGAGTGTGTAGGCAGTTCCTGGATGTCGAAGGCATTGATGCCATTGACTAATAAGAAAGTTATTCATGTACATTACCATTCAAAAGATTAGGGTCACTTTGAAATTAACACAGAAATACAGTGTAGACATTGTTAATGTTGTAATTTTTAATGGAATATCTACATAGATGTGCAGAGGCCCATTACCAGCAACCATCACGCCTGTGTTTCAATGGCATGTTGTGCTTGCTAATCCAATACTTTTAAAAAGCTAAGTGATCATTAGAAAACTCTTTTGTGATTATGTTAGCACTGCTGAAAACTGGCCTTTAGACTGGTTCAGCATCTTCAGCATCAGCATTTGTGGGTTGGATTACAGGGTCAAAATGGCCAGAAACAAAAAAAATTCTACTGAAACTCATCAGTCTATTCTTGCTCTGACAAATGATGGCTATTCCATGCAAGACATTGTCAAGACACTGAAGATCTTCTACAATGATGTGTAATACTCCCTTCAAGGAACAGCACAAAATGTCTTTAACCAGAATAGAAAGAGGAGTGGGAGGCCCTGGTGCACAACCAAGCAAGAGGACAAACACATCAGTGTCTAATTTGAGAAACAGACACCTCACAGCTCCTCAACTGGCAGCTTCATTAAATAGTACCCACAAAACACTAGTCTTACCAGTGAAGAGGTGACTCCGGGATGCTGGCCTTCTAGGCTTTCTTCCTCTGTCCAGTGGCTTTATTCTTTTGCCCATCTTAATGTTTTCTTTTCATTAGCCAATTTCTTTGCAACTCTGCCTAGAAGGCCAGCATCCCGGAGTTGCCTCTTAAAGAAGGACAGTTTTGTTCCTTTTTTTATCAGCACAACAATTTTTACTAGTGCTAACATAATCGCAAAATGGTTTTCTAATGATCAATTATTATTTTAATGAAATGATAAACCTGGATTAGCAAACACAACGTTCCATTGGAACACAGGAGTGATGGTTGCTGATAATGGGCCTCCGTACTCCTATGTAGATATTCCATTGAAAATCAGCTGTTTCCAGAATAGTCATTTACAACATTAACAATGTCTACACTGTATTTCTGATCAATACAATGTTATTTTAATGCACAAAAAAATTGTTTTTCTTTAAAAACAAGGACATTTCTAAGTGACCTCAAACTTTTGAACAGTTGTGTATATTTTTAATGCTGTATGTAATTCTCCTAACATGTAAAAACAAATTCTTCATAGTTTTTCTCTACACTCCAAACACATATTTTAAGATCCAATGTTACAATCAGGTTAAAGATTCTCAGCTTTTATTTGAGGGTATTTGTGTTGGTTCCACCAATTAGAACTGACTACACTTCTTATTTATAATCACCCTGTATCAGGGCACCAAAAGCATTGGGCCAGATTAATATGATGCTTTCATATTGGGTCACACCCCTATGCAGGCCGTGATTCCCTGATGTCTGCAACCCTCAGACATCACCAGACATCCATTCACTTGCCGCAGTCAGCAGTTACCAAAGAAGATAGGGGAACCGTCCACAATATTTCACAGATAAGTGATAATGCTCTGCTAACCTAGCATGCTATGGCCAACACCAGTTCTTGAATTCAGTCCTCTTCACCTTGCAGTCAGTGGATCGTGGGCATTTATTTTTTTCTCATCTGTCCACAAAAACTTTTTCTGTAACACTGCAGCACTTTTACATACTTTTTAAACTAATGCAGTCATCCTGTGTTCAACGCTAACTAGTGGTTTGAGCCTTGAAGTCCACTTTGCAGGTGAAGAGTTGTGCAGATGGTTGCCGTTGACACAGAGCACCCAGTGTTTTCCCTTTTCTTTGATGATGTTCCAAAATGTTGCTTTTGGCAGGAATAAGGTTTTGGCTGTTTCTGATAATAGCTTCCTTGATTTTCATTGACATGTCTTTGATCTTCATAATGATACACAAATAGCAGACTCCAAAGACAAATGTAAGGCCAAGAATCAAGGCTACACATTTACACCTGTCATATAAAGCACAAATGATGTGATGGAACACAGCTGATTAACCAGAAAAATAATATTAAATGTGAAGTTTTCATGGTCTGATCAAAGGCATTAAAGACATCTGTACAGTGTTTGTTTCTAAAAGCACTATATAACAAAATATTATTCATAGTTTATTATAGTAAAAACAAAGAAACACAATACATTAACAAAGTAATATAATATTTTGTTTTCAAAAATCTGTATTTTGTGTGTCCTTCCTAAAAAAACATGCTGAAACAGTTCACTTTGGAAGACTTTTCTCAAGTTTTCTAATTTTCTCAAGTATTCTTCTGGTAAATTCTTTTAAGCTTCTTACAAGATTTGCCATAACCTATTTCAACTTTGTCTATCTTTTGTTCTTTTGCCTGCACAAGTAATCTCAGGTAGATGCAATTATGTTGAGTTTAGGCAGAAACTTTTTTTGCCAGGCAAAGAAGGTAATTTCTTGTAAGACTTGTCATAGTTGAAGTGTGTACCTTGGTGCCAGAGGACTCTGACAGATGTTGAGCAAAAAATTGACAGGATTTCCATCTGTCCCGTGAGGGAGTCACCTTTGAGTACTGTTCAGCAGATGCAGCAGAGTTTTTTTTCTTTCACTGTTTCCTGTCTTCAACTTGCCGAATTTCTTCAGATTACTTCTTGACATTTCTTCTATCCATCTCATGAGATATCATTACCATTTGGACAACAATATTGTATTAATTTTTATTTGTTTTAATTTTAATATTATGTAGGGCCGGTATCACCAACAGATTAAGCCTAGTCCTGGACTAAAAAATTAAGCCCAACTAAGATTTTTTGTCCAGAACTAGGTTTAATATGTTTGTGAAACCGGGCAAAACTCTGAGCTGTTTTCACAGACACAGATTAAGCCTAGTCTAGGACTAAAAACAAGCTCAATGGAGTTTTCTATTGAACTTGATTTTTTAGTCCTAGACTAGGCTTAATCTGTGTCTGCGTAACCGGCCCTAAAATGATTAGCCAATGGTTTATGTGGGTAATGTGGGTTTATTAAAGCCACCCATCAAAAGTGTTGCCCTTTCAGTTAGCAAATCTTATGTTGCACAGGTGAAATTTAAGACACAATTTATGATGGTAATTGGCACATTACTTTATTTTGAAAACAGACATTGAAACCATTTTTTCTCCACAATTTAACTCCCTAGATTCAAACTGGACATTGCACTCACTGAAACATAGGAAAAGTTTTTTTTTTCTTTTTTGTGTTCGATTTTCTTTTTTTAACATCAGTGCAAGAGTAATTCCAATTTATATCAAACTGTCATAACAACACCAAGGACATCAAAAAGAAGCCACGTTTTCTTTGTATTGTGACTGTGAAAAGTTCCTCTTATTGGAAGAGTTCCCATTCAACTTGTTAGATGGTTCATGCTAATTGTGTAAATTCAGAAGGGGGCAATTTTATTCTGGGACCCACAGAATTGCTGTCATAGTATTCATGTCATAGTATTCATCATCATCATCATATCAAAATCACCTCAGGTTTGTTAGTTGTTTGAGTGAGGAAGTAGAAGGGCAGATTACTTCATGTAAAACAAGCTTGATCAACTCAAGCAGAATGTCTCCTGCTATGAAGAGTTTTTCTTTTAAAGCTCAGGACAAAAGAAACGCGTATACATCCAACCATCGGTTCACTCATGTAGGATACAACACATACCTAAATCATACCACTGATAGCTTGAGCCAAAAAACACATTTTTGGAAACTCCCCCAGCATAAGAAAATCCTTACCACACAAAAAATGACAAACAAATAAAAATGGACTGTCTTCACATTTGGAAGGCAAAGATTCACCCCTTAAATTCATTTGTAATCATATTATTTTCTCTATGTTAAACTTTCTCTTGGTCGTCCTTGGATTCCTGGGGTGCCTCTGCTGGGACCTCATCCGCTGGTTGGGATTCCTCGGCAGCATCTGGACGAATAACCACGGAGATGGAGAGACAGAGATAGAGAAAAAGAAAATGAGGAAAACAAGGGGAAAAAGAAAATGAGAGAACATTAGCATTGTAATTATCTCCGGTTTTGCTAATTTTTGCAAATGTGTTTTGATACATTTTTTGGAGGCGTCTTGTTAGTAAGGGTGTGGTCCACCTGTGCTGGTAACTTTGTTAATCAGGGTAGGCCCAACTCATAATTAAGACCTGCAGGGCAACGGCTCCATTTGGAAGGAGGCAAGCAGCAATAGCAAAAACTTCAGGTATTGCCTCCCAGTTATTGAGACATTACATGCCTGAAACATCTGTCCTCCCCTGTTGATTTGTCTTGCTTCACAATGGTGTAAACTCCCTTAGTTGTGAGTTTTAGTTTTAGTTTGACTTTCTGAAGGAGACCCAAGTTTCTAGAACTGTTTCCTGTTGCTAGACAACGCACCCATAGATGTCTGAGCGAACCCTTTTTTTGTTGTGTGTAGTTTACCGAAATGACTCATTTGTCAGTTCCCTTTCAGTTCAAGTGCCTAAGCTTTTGTTTGGTGAATACAAATACAGGACTCACCATTGCATTTTATTTTCAGAGGACTGTGTGATATACAGTCACATGCACATTGTGTTACATAGTGGCTACTCTGACTAGCCTCCTTACCATGGAGGCTCATTCTGAAGAGGTTTGCCTATGGCTGTCACTTTGCAGTACCAGACATGCTTACAAATTGGCCTGTGATGCCCTTTGGAGGGCAGAAACAGATACGATGGCAGTAGTTCATTATTCTACCTGCTAGATGGGATTGTGCTGCGCAGAACTAGAACATCTATTCAATCTGTATCGCTGAAGCACACTAAACTGCCAATTAAAGGGGCACAGAAATTAAAAAAAAAAAAAAAAATTAAAGCCTGCGATACATTGTTTATGGTACAGATGGCCCGGATTACACAATGATATACTAGATTATTTTGTGGTTTCTACACTATATCCTATCGGTTGTTATGCTATTGATTTGCTATGTAAACCCTGTTAATACTGGAACGGTCATTCTCAGCCCGGACCCGACACGGCCCAAGAGCCATATATTCTGAGAATTTAGTCGGGCGAGGCTGGACTTGCGACACAGTGATTTAAAAAAATTAATGCAACAATAAACAATGATGCTAACTGGTGCTCTCTCCATTAGCTACAAAGGGGAATGCAGTTGGAGCAGACCGATATCCCAGCAATTTCCCTGTGATGTTGAAGCTACTGTTATTCAGTCACAGAAATGTTCACTTCACAAAGTTTCCATGCTTTTTTCACATGACACTTGCACAGCAAGAGGAGAAACGATCACAGAGGTGCCGGCCTCGAACGAACCTGCTGTTCTGTTATATTGCATTTGTTGACTTACGATTTAGGCTAAAATAGCTTAATACTTACCAACCAAGAAAAGTGCTATATTTCTTTTTTATTAATGTAAGACTCCCTTTTTTATTATATTTAAAAGTATTCATTATATATATTATAACCGGGCCTCACCTGAGCGGGTTGGACCGGTTTCAGCCCCGATGACTCTGGTTTATACCTGGTTGCAAACTTTGTCTGGATACTGTGGTCATTCATATTTTGCCAACATTTACAGACAAGGTGTAGATGGTTAAAAAATATATTGTAATCAGATCAGGACAAGATATGGGCAGGCGGTAATAAATGGGGATACTGTTTCCAAACAGAGCTATTGGTCACGTTCCCTGTCTGTAATGAAGTCATCTCAAGTGCATTGACTAAAGTGGGAAGTGTTATCTGCGTGACATCATCTTCACTAGTCATCCACTGAGAGTCAGAGATGTAGCTAGACCTGACCATGTGACTCTTGACAGATGACTCACTGCACTTAGCTTCCTATCAACAGTCAGCAGGTTTCATTTACAGCTTTAGCCTAACTATCACTGTGAAAACATCATGACATCTCAACCCATCCTGGAAGATGAGCTCATTTATTATTTATCCACATTTCTCTGTCTGGGGATCCATAAAGCAGATTCAGTCCTTCATTAATTCGATATGACAGTGTCCATCAATACTCTTTCAGTAAAAGGTCTGGCACCAAGCATGCCTTGTGTTTAACTGTGTGTGGACACTAAAGATCCAGACAAAACACTCTCCACTCCACCACATATTCAATTAAAGTACGTCTATATTATTCACCTTGGATCTGAATTCAAATAAAACCAGCATTGCAGTATTGGCATTTGTTTCTGGTCTTTGGCGCTACATAAAACCAACTACAGACGTGTAGAAATGTTATTAATGTGAACAAAACTCATTGTTATGACGGGCCTGAATTAATCAGAGGCATGTGAATAGCTCTTTATGGGAATTAGCATAGACACGTCCTCATCGTCTGATGGTTTACATCCAAACTGGCCAGTTTTACAATAGAAAGGAACGGGAAAACTCTACAAAGTAATTTTGGGAGTTAATGTCAGTGAAACACTCTACAGCAACATACTGTAAAAGACGGTGCATATAGGGAAATGTGGGCATGGAAAGAATGCTGTATTTTGAATAGAAACTGTAATTCCACCCCACAGAATACAGTACTACACAGTGTATTTGTAGCAGCCGATGGAGACTAGTGGGTGCATGTTGTTTCTGGCTCATTAGCATAGGGGTGTGGCCTTCTAAGGAGCATCTTGCTGCACCTGTGAGAAAGCAGTACCAGTGTAACCTCCATTTGGTTACAGTGCCTCATCAATTTAAGCTGTATAGCAGCCAGACCAGAGTGGTGGAGCCTAGAACCTTAAATGGCTGACACATTGCAGAGTAATCAGTGGTAGTTCAGCAGCCTTTTTTAAAGGCAAATAGAAGAGCAAATGATACAAAAATGCCAAATGTTTATTAATATACCATAATTTGTAAGTACTATCTAGCAGCCAATTGGCCTGCACCAAAAACTTATCATTACAGTTAAAATAAATGGTAGATTATGACAATAATATGCTGTAAATGTTGTAAATGTAAAATGTATTCATCCATTAAATCATTAATTTTGATTACAGCAGCATTTGCTTTTTTCTTTATAGTATAATATAATTCATTTTACACTTCTGTATTGAGTGTCATTGCATAGTAATGACTTTCATACTGTGTTGATATTGCAGTAGCGTATGTGTACAGTAACATAAAATACAGCACCAAGGAGCTGGTGGGTAATTGTCAAATTCACATCAACTCTATCATTCTGTAGACTAAGAGCTCAAATCGATCAAATCTGCATTGCAGAATTTACACAGCCGCTCCTTTTCCCACGGTCAATAAACTCCCAGGCAGGATTCGGGTATTGTAAAAAAACTACAACCAGACTTGTCTTCAGTATTGTATAATAAACAACATATTCAGTAGAAGTTTGGGTTTTAGCCAGCTGCCTGCCCGCTGAGGTACGCTTTCACCTTTCAAAGCTTGAGGTGTGTGGGCACGAGCTGGATATTGTAATTAAAGGCACTGTGTAAAAATGACTATGGCAGGTTTGAATGAATCCCTGGCCAAGTCTAAAAAAATCTGGCAAGGAAGCTATCCCAGGTCTACATTAGTAGGCGAGTACATGTAACTATGACAACCTGTCGACGGTGTAGCCTCCATGACCTAGTTTCTCCTGGTCTTTCACTGAGGCTCCGCCCCAAATGGATCCCTATTTCCTAGACAGTGCACCGTGTCTGACCAGCATCCATACAGCTCTGCCGAGATCCAGTACACTATGTGGGAAATAGGGAGCCATTTGGACTGCTGACACCCCACCCAGTGGAGGGCCCGACGTACGCTTCATTAGTCCCATGATACAGTCCAGAACGTAACCAGAATGTAACCTACCAGGCCATTTCGGCTTTGACTCCTCTCATACTGTTTCAGGAGACTCGGCTCCTTGAACCAACGAAAGACAACGTCGAGACATTGAGCTATGACCTTTGTTTTGATTTGTCTCCGAGGCAATTCAACGGTTCTAAAAAGGTTATTAAAGCTACGCTAAGGCCACGGTTGTCTTGCCCATCTGGTTTCTACTCTGTGGGACCAGATACATGGATGTGCGTGTGGCATCTGTGGGCCTACCGTGTTTGTCTTGTGAAGGGTTTGGCTCCCCGTCAGTTGTCTCGTTGACAGTAGTAGCAGGCACATCGGCTTGTTTGGACTCCTCCTGGACGGCGTCACCATCCACACCTTTCTCAGGGCGATCAGGCGAGGGGCTCTGGGCGGCCTCACTGCCGTCCACCTCTCCGGGCTTCTCCAAGGCGTCACTCGTCTTTACACCGGCCTCCTCTTTTTGGGGCTCTGAGGACGGCGCCAACGCATTGGGAGAGACTGCCGCAGGCGAAGTCGCCGCGGCTACAGGAGAGGTGGCGACAGAGGCGGGGGAGTTTGCTGGCTTTTCTGAGGCGGGGCTTTTGGCTTGGTTCGTCTCCGCCTCTTTCTGGTCGGCCGGGGCGTCTCCCTCAGCCGCCTGCTTGGTTGCAGCGGGGGCGTCGTCCTTCTTCTCCTCCTCCGGCTCCCCGTCTGCCGCCTCCTTTGCCTCTTCCTCTGGGACAGCTGGACTGGCTTCGTCCTCCTCCTCTCCGTCTTTCATTTTTTTCCGGATTATGTGTCCACGGAAGCTGGCCTGGATTTTGGTAGCCGCCTTGTGGGCTTTGTCCTCGGGCTTCTTCTCATCCTGCTTGATTTCTTGGTCGGCCTCGTCATTCTTCTCAACCTTGGGAAAGAGGCGGGTATCGAGAAGTGATGAGCATATTTTATGACAACAAACCTTCCAAATGCTACCTCTTGTAGACAAATTGTCTTCCCTAAAATGAAGAAATCTTGGCAAAAGGAAAAATGTCTGTGACCTTTTCAAAATCAAACAGGTACACTTCCGGTGATTTACTTAATGTGAAATCTCTCTAATGAAGTGAAGTCAGAGTCCCACAGCCAGAGGTCCTTCCTAACAGTGAACGACAGTAACCATCATGTATAGTCTTTTTCCATACAACATCCCACCAATAACTTCTCTCATTGTGGTTGATTAACAGATAGCTGTCCACTTTTATGGAAGGAATTGGATGTCTTTCACAAACAGTCTACAAAGCCAAGAGGGTTGTCAGCAAGAACTCTTTCAAAAGTCTCAGACCTCAGTGACCCACCCCACCACCATACCCACCACCCATAACAGACAGCGGTTTAGAGATGCACAATTCTGGCAACTTTCAAGAAATGTCCTGGTTTTCCAAAAACCCTAGTTCAAGGATTCCGAATTTCCCTCATATTCCCTCCTGATCCAAGGAATGCTTAGAGTGGGATTTTGAGATGATCCAGGGAATTTGTTGAAAGTGCTCGAAATATTGCAATCCTAACCAAGTTATTAGTAAAAATTAAGGGGAGTTAAGATGAAACAAAGGTGGATAGTTTGAGACAGAATATACAGCAGGAGATGACAGTTGGTTGAGTTGGCTGAGCAGGGTTGTTCAGGTTTGGGAAGTGAGAGGTTGGTGACGATTACTGGAGCAGAGTTTAGGAATAGAAGTAGGAATAGAAGTAGGATAGGTGTTTGGGCCTGTACAGATGTTACCTTTGATATCTGGATCCACAGTTGGGGTTGTCCATCAAAGACAGGGCTGTTTTATGATTCTTACAAATCTAATGAAAAAGAAATTAAGTGAAATAAAAGAAAATAAATAATGATGTTCAAATTGACAAAGCAAAAAATGGATTAATACATTTAAAATTAATTGATAAATAAACAAACAAACAGATCATATCGATTTGAATTATTATATCAAGAAAATTATGATAATACCTGTGAGCCAATATGAACACAACTATAGCAGTGTGGCCTGAACCAAGTCAACCAGACTCATTTTACATTCTTGACATAGTTATATGTTCTATCTATTACAGTATTACAAATGTACATTTTCATTAAAGGTAGCTGAAAGCCCAGTTATCAAGACTTTTGGCCAAAAGGTTGCTGGTTCTAATCACAGAGCCAACAAGGTAAGATAAAATCTCTTGTTTTGCCCATGAGCAAGGCACTTAATATTAATTGCTCCTGAAAATAGCTGTGGATAAAGTAATCTAATGTTTGTATCTTACTGCAATTCCCCTTTAGAAATGCCTTTGCTGACAGCCATTTAATTCAGAAAAATGTACTTATTACTACTAGGTTATGTGGTTGTCCTATCTTAGGATGAATTCTAACTGCATGTCACTTTGGATAAATGTCTGCCAAATTGCTAAATGTAATTATGTAAACATGCATTTTAGTAACCATTTGTTTTGCTGTGTTTTTAGCTAACATAATTGTCAGTATAGTCAGTAACATTATGCTATTTATGCTACGTTATTCAAAAAGTGTAGTTCACCGAAATCCAATTAGTGAATTCCCAAAGCTGCCTTGTGGATCATCTCTTTAAGATGCAGAGACATCCTCCTGCAAACAATCAAACGTTACCTTGACAACCAGAGCGCTAACTCATCACTCAGCTTCCCGTTGTTTTAAGCTATGAAGGGCTGTATGTCACTGTGATTGACATGGCACCTGACCCCTCAGGGCAGCAGCCAATAGAAAACCATAAATCTGGTAAATAATCAGGTTTGCAGGGAGGGGCTGGCCGTTCCTTTGGTCTGGGTGTTTCATCAGGGTCAATGGGTGTGTGTGTGTGTTTGTGAGTGTGTGGCATGTTTTAAGAGGACAAAGATGCCTTAATCACCTGCTACCGACAAAGACAACCTTACTTTAAAATCATGACAATGCCATTACGGAATAATTTACTGAGGAGGCGTGATCCATCCAATCTAGTTATGAGATGTGATGGACTTTGAGTAGGTGGTGAACAGAGTGCGTCTGGCACTCTCTGTCGACTGTAATGGTGTGCAGGTCTCCAGTGAATTATTGCCCGTTTAATATGCATGATCTCATGGGCACTAGCAAAGTTTGGCCCGAGCACTTAAACAGAATTACTTACTTAAACTGTGAGTCACCGTGAGAAGGGTTTTGTCGAGATGGTTTTTGGGGAATATGAGACATGACATCATGTTGGTATTCTGAGAACACGTGACAAAGGTTTTTTTTTTTGGAATTGTAAATGGTTCAGTCTCATAACTGTATTAATACCACTTATCATTTAGAACTTGTGGCATTGATTTCTTAAACATTTTACCACAATCAATTTTAGTCCATTTCTATAGATTTTCCCTAAAACTGAATTTGCCAAGGCAATAGGTTTGCCTGTTTGCTGACCAATGGACCAAAATAGAACCATTTTGAAAGCAAATTATGAAATCCGATATTAACATACACAAAAAAACTGAATCTTTAGGGGAAGGTCTACACGGACAGTTACATCTGTATCTTCTTACAAACTTATATGCCATTTAAACCTCAGTAATTAAAGATCTATGAACACTGGGAATTACAAACAGCATCATCTGTCAATTCCCCAAATGAGCGTTTTAAAAACTGTCTCCCTGGGCCACTGTATGCATTTGGCCTTTAAGATAGCTGATTGCCCGTAGATTATACATTATCATTAAAAGCCAGGCTGCGGTCGATCTAAAAGAAAAATTTACTGTACGAATCTCGGACCCCGGTCGCTGTCCTTGGGTGGGCAACCTCGTGTGAACCACACCCAACAGCGGGTTTATTGATTAATCCATCAACAGCAGCCAGCCACCATCCCCCACGTCACACCGCCGTCTCAGTTTGGAAACCATTAAAGACTTTGCCACAGTAGGTGAATAAGACAGCTGCTTGAAAAAATGCACACAGCCGGCGTCCCCTCGTTTTATTCTTTTTCACTCAAGCTCCCCAGCTCCTCTACACGGATGAATGGAGAGCGCCGATGCAGTGAAACCCCTGGAATTTTTGTAATAGCATGCATAACACCGCGATATCACCCTTATCTGAGTAAACCAACACTAATGATCTGAATGTGTGTTTTAATTTAATCCATGTCTGTATTAACACGATAGCTTGGCTCTTGGACCGCTAACACTACTAACATGAGAAAGAATACCGACCTAGAAATGTGTAGTTAGCCCCAATATGTCCAGTAAATTAATATTCATAAATATGTCGTTTGACAAATCCCAGCGTAATTATGGGTTTTTCCGGTCAGAACGTGAACTGGTGAGTGCAGGGTTGTAGTCTGCAGCTGAGCCCCCCGTCCCCCCCGTCAACCCTCCTGAGCTGCTACTACCCACTCACAGCACCACACCCTTTCATCCAGCTGTCTTCTCTCCTCCTGCAGGAAAGAGGGGTGTTCAGGTGGAGGATGAATACATTCACCGACTAGCACGGCCCCACGCTTGTCCGACACACGTCTTGTTTCCCAGGACGGTAGATTTATGAGCGGTGTCGTACATGTTTTCCATGACCCCTAGAATGTTTTTTAGCGTGTCATATGCCGGTATCGTAATAGCCACCGTTAATTAATTAAATTAGTCAGTTCTTTACCTTGAACAAAGGCACCACAACCGCGGCTTGCCTGACTGGGAGGTCTGGTGCATCCGTTTAAAAAGCCGGTTGCTGCTAAGCTAATACTGCTGCTCTCTGAGAAACGCAATGCTTTTAACATCAAGCCACGGGCTACCCCTGTTGTTAAACCATATATATACACATCTATATCTCAGACTTCATTCACTCTTTACCTATTCCTCAAAAGCAGAAAGCTATGTCTAAGGGCTGAATGCGGTATGGGAGGCAGTTTTCCCTGTGGTGAGTCTAACGTACGGTTGAGATAGCGGCATTGTGTGGAGATGGGGTTTAATGCAGTATTAAAGCTAAGAGAGAGCGAGAGAGAGAGAGATGCCTCACCCACTTCAGTGCAATGTGCTGCCTAGCTAGTCTGGAATGACTCATACATGCTGACATTTTAAACAGCAATCAAGTGTTGCTGAAATCCATGGTTTTATCAAGTGGATAAATCGCGATGAGATTTGACAGTTCCAGCACATGAAAAGCTCTTCGATAACTAAAAATCTATATTTTATGATCTATTAAAATGTTGTCTGCTCTCCATCCCCCCATATTCAAAACACCTTCCTTTTCAGAGAAAGGATATTTTACACATCTTAAACTGAATTACGCAGACATAAACATCCATACCTTATTGAAAATACGCACGTTTAACCCCAGAGCCGTTCTAATCCTTTTACCGTGTTAATGTATTCTTACAGTCCTCCCTGGAGACACCGTGGCCATGCTATTGCCAGAGGAGTTGTCTCAGTCAGTGAATCTTCCTTACCCCACCCTTTTTCCTCAGCAAACTTGCCTCTGTATTCTCCTGTTTCTTGGCGATAACACCGAAATCGTTATTTTTTCGGGGGGTGGCAATTAGCGCATCAATTAAGAGCAGCCTTGGGTTAATGAGACAATTATTGTGTATGCAGACATTGTAAGATATTGTCAACCCAATGCTGTTCCTAAAGGAATACGGCCAGTCTTAATGGATGCACTACAAAGCAGTCAAGGCAATCGCGGTAAAAGGCAGCAAACAGGTGTACCAAGTGTCTATCAAAACGCTTTTGAGTGTTTAAACTAATCGATCGACAATAGTAGAAAAGCCCTTAGCATCATGTTACATGCTCGTCTTTCTGCGATTACAGTGTTAGGTCTGGCGGCACCGTGGATACACTCATTCACACACCTAATTACATTAACAAGGCGTGTCAGTTTTTCATGCGAGGCATCGCTGAAGTCATAGGGAGCCAAGAAGTCAGGAAAATTCGGTAAGCATGCGTTCAGGTCAGTTACCAAAGTAAATTGTCGGAAACTTTAAACATTTTGACGTATTTCGAAACAGACCCTTAATAAGATAATCTGTAAAGAAAGCAGTTACCGGTTTTGTTCTTCTTATGCAGCACAGCATAGTTGTAGTATCCTTTCTCTTTTCCCTTCTTTCCTTCCTTTTTGCCTTTCACTTCTCTCTCTCGCTCACTCCCTCTGTCTCGCGCTCTTGCACACACTCTGTGGCTGTATCAACAGCTGAGTCGCCTAATGCTTTTACTCATCACAATTTGCACACACACACGCACGCACTGTCTGCCTGGTCGCGCCTCTTTCTGACTTGCCGGCTAACAATGACTACGAGCTCACCCTTTAAAAACCGCTCCTCCCCCTCCCTCTCTTCACGCTGACACCCCACCTTCTCTTTCAGCGATGAACCCCTCCTCCATTTCTCCCTCCCCCTCTCGTCGTCCACAGGCGACCGGCTTGCAGACTTGCAGTGGCTGGAGCTACAACCCCACCCTACACGGGTCCCTCAGGGTATGAATGATTGAATACCTCCAATCTGTCCACAGACAATTCCCATTTTATGGCTTTTTCCTATTTTACACTGGGGCGGTGGCCCTGTTGAATATCTTTTATCCTAAAGAGGGTATTTTCCTGCAGTCAGTGCTTGGGGTAAAGCTCAGTACATAAGCTAACCTCCTGTCTCAATTACCTTTGCGAGATCCTTGTTCTGGCGGAGACACCAGCCGGTTGCTGCCAGTGAGGATGTGTGAAAGGGAGTGATGATAATGCTTACACACGTCAATTTCTCCTCAGTACTCTGTTCACATGGAAACGCCACCAGCTCTTACATTGCCTGGCCACGGAGGAGAGGGGGAGGGCGGGTGTGGCAGTAGCCAGACTTCTTTCTCCTCTCTGCCCAGATTTGCGCAGAATCTGCAGCGATGACCTGGTACAATGCATCCTGTGGTGAGAGCCCACACCCCCCGTTGACCAGAAAGGAGACGGTGGGTACAATATTCTAGTCAGATCTCCATCCACCACTGGAATGCAAGCTGGCCAGACACTGAGATCCGTTATTTACTAACTCCTTGATTCATGACTCACGGAATCCAAACCAAATGTGTTGCCATGGTAGTTCAAATTGGGTAGACTTTTTTTTCTCTTTTTCAGCAGAGGTCTATTAGTAAATAATTCCGATTGAGGACAACAGTGGGTTAAGGAATTAAGTTTCTCTTTAATGCAGTGTTTGCATATATAAAGACTATCATGACTGTAGTTTATTGGGTAGGTTTTTGTGATCAGGTCACATCAGAAAAATGGATGGGGAGTTTTAATGACACAGGGGCCCATTTAAGTCAGAAGCTTTAAAAACACATTGAAAATGTAGTTCAAACTGAATGTCAAATATACAAAGCATTTACACATTAGACAAAGCATTTTATTAAGCAGTTAAAGCAATATATAATTTGACAAAATGAATGCATTCCATGCATTAAAAAACATCTAAGCACCTAAAAGTTTGGTCCAGTCCAGAATGTAGATGTAATAACGCATTTAAATGTAACACTAAATCTGGAAGATACATTCAAAATAATATTGACTCAGTCAAGCAGATGTAGCTGATGAAATACATTGCTGCAATTCTAGTGATTCCAAGCAGACCGATAGCTCAACAAAACTAAATAGCTGTACAATTTTTCAAATGTAATAAAGCAAACAATAAATTAGTAATATACATTTCTTCAAAGGAAAATCAACGACAGTTGAAATTATAGTGCTACACCTTCATGCCTGTGCGCTCGTCTGCGTGCTCGCTCGTGTACGTGCGTCAAGTACAGAACTCAGTGATCCCACCAGCAGTATCAGCTGTGGACCATTAATGAGAGCAAGGAGGAGTGAGTGTGTGTGTTTGTTGAGTACACAGACCAGCCCACCCCGTTCTTTTACCCGCCTCCACAGAACCAAGTCCAGGAACGCTAGCATTTTCAATAAACGGTGTGTGAGCGTTCCAGACAACCCCTCCCATTGCCTGCCACGGTTGCAGACCTCTGCCACCAGGGGTCACTAGCACTGAGACTCGGCCACGGCACCCCCCTTAGTGGGCCCCTCGTTTTCGATGTAGTAATCCTCGTCGTAGTCGGAATCCTAGGGGAAAAAATAAGTGGGGTGACAGATCAATATTTAATGGACACCTCATATTGTCAGAGGTAGACGGCATGTAAAATTTAGAGTATGACATTGATCAGGCGAGACATTCGGCGCTAATTAATTCATAAGTTCAAAAAAAAAAATGGTGCCAAACCAGCATATGTAGGTCGCAGCATGTCGTACTCTTCTTGTTGTGGGCATTCCTGAGGTCAGACTCCTCTCTGTCAGGTAGACAAAAGAGGCCACGTGAATCATAATGTAGCCAAAGGGTCAGCGTTGGCCATTTGCCATATTTGCTTAGTGCTATTTTTCAATTAATCTTTCCCCAAATCCTCTCTCCTTGCCTCCTTCTCAGTATTGGAGGAGAAGATCCAAGTTCCCTCCCATCAGATCTTCTCTCCTCCAGGGGATGGGCCGGGGATGGGCCTGGGATGGGCCGGGGACAGGGCAAGCCGGGGATGGGCCGGGGACGGGGCAAAACGGGGATGGGCCGGGGACGGGGCAAGCCGGGGATGGGCCGGGGACGGGGCATGCCGGGGACGGGGCAAGCCGGGGACGGGGCAAGCCAGGGACGGGGCAAGCCGGGGACGGGGCTCCCGTGACCAGAAACAATTTCACTCCTATAAAGCCATTTTTCAGCAGGAAGATGTCAATAACAAACTCCAAGGGTCCTCCTTGCTTGTCTTCTTCCCGAAACCATTGGATGACCCAGGCAGAGGCCTCTCACCTCCCCCTTAATTGTTTTTGAGAAGTGGAGAGAGGACGTGTGGAGTATGCAATCAAGATCTCTCCCTTAGTCCAACGATGCCCTGGAGACCCAGTGCATCAACTGAGGAGTCAATTCACTCACCCGGGTGTGACCTCGATGGGGGAGCGGTAACCCTTGGCCTGGTTTTCGTCCTCCACAGGGCAGCACATGCGACCTAGCAGAACCAGGGCAATGACCGCGGAAGGCAACAGGATGAAGGCTAACAGCACCGCCACGTCTGAGAAACGAACCGCAGGCACTGTGGAGATCAGAGGGTTCACTGTGACCTCGTACACACCAGGTGTCAGCACACAGTGGAGAACGTAGAGATTCGTAATTCCATCGTCTCTTTGTAAGTAAACCCACGAAAACGTTTTAATGTTCAAAAGAAATAAATAAGAGATGACTCAATCTATAATGCACGCATACCTTAATCAATAAAGATATAAAAAGGCATCATGGGAACTGACTAGACCAGCAAGGTTATAGTTTTACTGCCCAATGAAAAATAAATATTACAGCTCCACAATTCTGCAACCCGAATGTTCAACGTAAATGGGGTGCTGTCAAAAAATCCCCTTCACTCAACAACCCTAAACTCCTATCTCTGAAAAAACCAAATCAGAACCCATGGTGATTACCTCACTCTGAATAAAATGTGTTCAAAATCAAAAAACTGAATAATCAACACCCAAAGTCTAGTCCTCCACCCACAGGCCTGCCTTACCCTTGGGCGTCACAGTGAGGACAGTCTGCGAGGTGGGGGAGCCGTGGACGTCAGGGGGGTTCCTGACGGAGCAGGCATAGGTGCCGTTGTCGCTGAGGGAGGCGTTGAGGAGTTGGATTGTAGCCACGCCACGGGCTGGGCTACCCGACCACCTCACACGCCCGATGAACTGTCCCTCCCGCGGAGGGAACGCCAGGGAAGAGAAGTGGAAGAACTGGGAAATTAAGAGATTAAATTATTAGGACAGGTCCGGGTTTAGGATAAGGACTGGTCCGGGTTTAGGATAAGGACTGGTCCGGGTTTAGGATAAGGACTGGTCCCGGTTTAGGATAAGGACAGGTCCGGGTTTAGGATAAGGACAGGTCCGGGTTTAGGATAAGGACAGGTCCGGGTTTAGGATTAGGACAGGTCCGGGTTTAGGATTAGGACAGGTCCGGGTTTAGGATAAGGACAGGTCCGGGTTTAGGATTAGTGACAACAACAGCAATACTACTTCTCCATAACTATTACAGTGTTTCCCAAAGTATGGACTGGTTTTGAATGGGGTGAGAAGCTAAAACAGGCTATATAAAATCATGCCTCACGCATCAGACAGACATGTTCAGACAAAGAGAAACGTGAGAGACGTGTCAAAGTGCCACATTGGAAATAAACCATGCAACAAAAAAATATGCAAAGTCAACCACACCTTAGGCCTGGTGACACTGTACACTGGTGGGAATTGGCCTTTATAGATAGTAGGGAGACACTGAAACATCTCTCACAGATGGAGCACGACAAATGCATGCATGAAATGGCAACAATGGACAGGAAACAGTTTGGAGATGTTATGGGAAAATAGATGAACACCTGACGCAAGATTGAATAAAAACAATATACTGCTGACGTTAAATTTACTGTGCTCATTAGATGATAAAATCTGAGAATACTCTGGGTACTTGAAGTAATCCTGATGATCCTGATGTCTGTAAAATGTTTGGTGAATTGTACACGTTTGAGGGAGATGAGTCTCCAGGTTGTCACAAACCTCTCCAAAGTAGCTGTAAGTGCAATTGGACTTTCTTTGTTGCTTTCTTACTTTTTTTTCACCCCAGAAGAATTAGAGAAGGCACACATGGAGTTGAGGGCTGAAGTCACAAAGCAAACCTAAGCACTACACCAAGTCAACTCAGGCAGGCATACAGCAGGCCTGTCTGGGACAACATGGGTTACACCTAGTCTTCAGGACATTACATACAGCCACACTCTGCTGCATCAGATTTCAATTCCGTTTCAAACTCGCTGACAAATTTTAAACCCAGGTAACGACTGATCCTGGCCTAAAACATATTTTCCCCTCTACAATTTGTTGATATCCAGATTTAATAACCTTGTTATGTCACTGAAGCGCAACAACCGGTTCGGGAGAGTTGAAAATCAAAACATGCATCTTTGTTGAGACATGTCGCACAATTTCAAACTATAAGTTGTGTTTCTTTTGACACTGCTTGTTCAACCAGGAAGGGAATGGAATCTGCACGTCTGAGGTTATGCCGTCATTGAATAACCTTAGTCCAGCTAGCAGACACACGGTCAACTGAAAGAGTTGCTAGAGCATAACGAGTCAAGGAAATCTCTGCCGACAATACCTCCCCAACCCAGGGATGCCGGCAGATATGCACTGCTGCTTGAGACTCCCGGCAACAAGCTGGCCAGTAGCGCAGTCAAGGCTCAAACCTAGGCTCTGGTGGACACCTCTGCGATGCAATGCCTTAGACCACAGCACCACAAGGGAGTCCCAAAGCCCCATTAAATGGAGATTTTTCATTTCAATCCAGTACTAATCTTGGTCTGGGAAACCTGCTCTCAGGGTGCAGGTGTTAGGGCCTGTGGTTAAAAGCTTTGTGGTTTCTGTAACAGCAGTAACTGACAGAATAAAATCCTAGTGGATCATAGCCAACTGCACTAAAACGGATATTCAATTGATTTGCTCATGTCTTGTATGGGGCTTTGACTGACTTGTTAAGTCAGTGTCATTCAAAGGAATTCAATCAATCCTCAGTCGCTATTTGTTGCCACGTGTGATTGATTGGACATTTCAAGCTTTTTCAATACTGGAATTTAATTTGCATCAATATATTGATGAATATGCATGGAGACTGAAGCCTTCCACCAATTCCTAGGTCACAAGCCTTCACTGGTAAATTATATTTCTGACTGAGTTTTCAGATGCTTACTCATAGTGTCTTTTGATATACGATTGGGGCAATAAAAGAGGCCAAATCCGGTAATGAAATTGGATGGAAAGTAAATGTGCTTGGTGGCTCTGTTCTATTGGCTAGCCTTGTTGGGCTATGCAGCACATAGACATTTGCACAAACTTGTTCAAGTAAATAACGGAATTAAAATCAAAGCACGTCTGACATTGCCCAACCCAAATGCTACGCTCATTCAGCCGAGCCAACACACCCCTAAGATAAGGAGTTTGTGATGTAACAGCCTTCTCTATCAGCACACAATCACGTCAGCAAGGCCTGAATACCACAGCCTAGTGGCCAGCCCAGCTGTTCCTATCACTCTATCATGGGAACCAACACACTTTAGCCCTCACTTAGCGCTGAGTGCTCCTATAGGATGTGGTATTCCAACAATCGCACAGTACATACGTTATCTGCACTCCAAATGGAGTTAAACACTTACGCGGTCAGCCGCTCAGAGTATCAGCAGGGAAATCAAATTCAAGGGGAGCTTTGGGTCGTTGAGACGTGGCCTTGCCACTTCCAGCTCCAGCCATACATTCACCATGGATTAACCAAAGATTTACCACCACTGAGGAGGAAGGATTCTGATACCCACTCTGGGGGTCCTCCTGAGTCATATTCCCAAGGGGTATGTAGGTACACTGGAAATACAGTTAACGTGTGTTCCAACCGAAGCCACTGCTTCCAGTGCACATGTACAGCTGCAGCGTGGGTTCGAATCTGACCCACTGCCCTTTCAGACCAAAATCTGTCTGCCGTCTTTCACCTCTTTCCCCTCCGATAAAGCAAAAGATCACTGACAGTGAAAAAAAACGAACTAAATACAGTTAACACAATGGGTTACCACACCAGGAAGTGCAGTGTTGAAGGCCTGTGTTTCAGTCAACAATCCACTTAATATAGCGCATGTTTTCTCAGCAGCAGGGTTCTTACGGTCTGCGTGGGGCCACCGGTCTGAGGTCTGTAGGACCAGTCCACAGACATGCGGCTCGTGGCACGGCTGCTGGAGGCGAAGGTGCAGGTCAGGGTGACGTCGTCGCCCCTCACGGCATGGACTTCCGGAGGGGAAGTGACCGTTATGGCTGACACCGGGCACGGCGCTGAGAAGCAGAGAGGGGTGGGGGGGCAGATGATGTAGGCACAATAAGGAGGAAGACAATAACAGTTTCTTGATGAAGTACAACTGGGAACAAAACCCAGGTGCATCTTCCTCTCCCCTATCCATCTCTCCTACTCGTCCCCCCCGTAGTGAACGTCTACAGTGCCTGTGATATTCTCCAGTGTGTAGGAATGGCAGAGGAGAGGGCGGAGCCCTCCTCTGCCATTCCTACACACTGATTGTTAAATGATTTCCATAACAAATTATGTACAAGTGTAACATCAACGACACTTCCTGGATAGGCAGGCAAAACACTAACAACAACAGCTTCTGTAGACCTTTCCATTAACTGTTAGCAAACATGGCTATAACAACACATAGCCAAAAGTAGTAGCCCTGTTTAGCTTGATCAGCTTCATTATGCTTCCATGTTTTACAGATAATTAACATAATACACTTTGTTGTTTTAATTCTGAATAGACCCACCTCATAGATTCAATAGTGTATTGTCCATCTCCAACCAGTGCAATTCACATTCCAATGACAATTATCTGAATTGGAGCCTGTGAAGATGGTTTTAAGCTTCTGTACAGCTGTTTTCAATGACTAAAGCTCAGTTGGTATGCACAAGACAGGGCTGTGGGTTCGATCCCCACAGGAAACTAGCAAGAAAGGAAATATGAAAATGTATGCACTCTCTACCGTAAGTAGCTTTAGATAAGTGTCTACTAAATGACTAGTGTAAAAAAGATAGAGAGACAGACACAGTGCGTAATGTGATCTACAAATATCTGCATGATCTAAAAATCAGGCTAATGTTATCAAGCCAAATAAAGACGTTGGGGCAGAAGAGACTTGATTGTTCACATTATAATTGTTTATGGGGAAGTTGACAGTCCACTGAGGCGACTAAAATACACATACAGTGTCATCGATACAGGAAACTCCTACAGTGAATATCAGAATATATTACCAGTTATTAATAAGTGGCTGCTTGACATTGGATACAAGCTATATACTTTACGCTCTATAACAAAACGTTAGTGAAATTGAAAAGCACGGGAACACTCAAAGAAATCTGTAAATCTGTAAGAAACAATCGTTGTAAGAAACAAGGGCCCCGAGCGCATTTTGGTTTGTTGTGAACACGCTGCATAAGCTACAAATAATGACGGGGTATCCATAACTAAATGAGCAGCCTAACCGAAATGTTTCTAGTACAAACAAATGGAAGACTGATATGTATTGTTAACAGCACAGTTTAAAGTAAACATGTGACTTATAGTAATTCATAATAATAAAAAATAACAATAAACTAAGTAAAAAAAAAACAGTAGCATTGTTGTGGACGATTGAGGAAACATTCGGAATTCTATAAAGCAACTAGAATCCGAAAGTTGGGTTTGTAATAATGTCGCTTAACAGTCGATCTGTGACTTTGAGAACGAACTCGACGATAACAGAGTTGTACTCACCAAAACAAACCATTAAATACAGCAGCAAAACCATGTTCAAACGTATACTCCTATGTTGTTGTCGAACCATTTTCGTACAATGACGTAGGGAATTTAGAAAACGAGCGAATAAATTGTAATCTCGTTAAAATGTAATTTTCGGGTATTTGTCGTCCATGTTTTCGTCAGTCATTAGCTGCTCGGCAGTGTCCGTCGCTACCTGAGAAACAGGTGTTTCAGGAAGTACCTCTGACTGCCTGGCCTGGCATGTATTATATAATGGTGTTTCATTTAATAAAAAAGACTAGCAATGAACTCCCGAAACACACCCAACAATGACGTTGAGCTCCCACTGCAACTAATTTCATCACTCCAGTTGAACGTTGAACATTTCACAAATACATTCTGTTTACTTTTAAGGCCACCTACAGGGCTGGCTCTAGCCTTTTGGGGGCACAACGCAAGATTTGTTTTCGGCCCACTGCTTAAAATGATTGGCCTCCTTATTACGCTGGAGATTCATATTTTTACTATTCATTTTCTGCAGTCCTACACATTTTGCCATGACCCAAGCTATATTACTGTGAGTAAGAATGACTAACAAAATAATTGGGGGCCCCCTTGAGTTCAGGGCCGGTGGGCATGTGCCCACATGTGGACAATATTCAGCCATGATTACAATAGGTGGTGATAATTGGCCAGAATCTTGTACCCTAGTACAACTTCGCATGCCTAAAGTATGGCTCCCAGTGAGAGAAATGCCAGAGTGATTCATGAAATTCTTGCGGAAATCTGGCTAAATTAGGTTTAATATCAATGACATTTGACTACAACAGTAATGCAAAACAAAAAACAAATGTCATACATTGGAAGTAGGTAGACCTACTTCCAAAACTAACCTATGTATATATGTGTGTTGGCACATGTGGACTCACAAATCAATGAGAGGACTCACAAAACAAATCAATGTCTCTCACTCATAATCTCACTCAGTTACAGAGGTACTCAGACTTTCCTCCAACTCCTGTGTGTGTGTGTGTGTGCGTGTTCCTGCGCTCGGTGTTGATTACGGTCTTGGGGGAAAATATCACCTCACACAGGTATATCGATCCAAAAGGCGCATGTTTTCTCCAAATCAGGATAATCCTCCACATCACAACAGAACTATGACAGCCTTTGCATACCTCATCTTTACGGTCTGAGGACACATCCAGAGGATTTTCCTGCAGTCTGGTCAGAATATTTTTGTTGGTAATGTCCACTGATGGATTATGCACCCATTTGAGTTCGACAGACTTGTTTCAGTCTAGATAAATGTGAGCTTACTATTGGTACTAGACTATAGAAGCTTTGTCAACATTATCGTTTAGAGAGGCAGGTGTCAAGTTACTTGAAACAAATTACATCCCCCTCTTCACATCTGCCCTCGCACAGTTTCTTCTTTTTCATGAATGCACGTACTTTATCAAACATGTTTATAATGTTTGTGTCTTTACCTTGCAGGGTTATGGGTGACTCGTTCAGTTCGCTTGAATACATCAGCAGGATGAGTGAGGCGTGGCCATCCGGTGTTTGTCTTCGGAAATGTCCACAAGGGGGAGTGAGTGGTCAGACAAAAAACTATTTGGCGTGTAGCTCAAAAACCTCTGTTGCGTTCTCCCACTGGAAAGCAGTTTCTGGTCGGGCTCAGTCCTACTATCATGACAGACTTCCAGATAATTGGTGATCCAGCCTTGGCACAAAAATGCATTTAACTTCCACTGTGTCATTTAAAACATCATGCGACTCAGGACACACTCTTTTGCTTGCCAAAGAATCACTGTGAATTCCAGAGTGATTTCATTGAACATTAAGTTTTAACTTCTCTATTAACCCTTCAGTCCTCCGGTCATTGAGGGCGCACCTTGCATGGCGCAGAAGGAGAAACACGTGTTTGGTGCGAGCAGAAGGTCAGTGGGTGGGCAGAGAAAAGGGAGGCAGCACAAAAGTAAAAAGAAAAATAACCTCAGAAAATGTCTTCCTGTCTATCAGAAATGAAATATAGTAAGTTGTACATACTGTTTAACTTTTTGTTTTTTACATTATTTGGAAATCTTGCCACTTGGGTAATCCTTACTAATCCTTACCGCCTGGGTACTGCCCATGTAGTCCCAGGGTACGCGTACCCTCGGTTGGGAAACACTGGGCTGGACTAACTACCAATCTGAAGGTGTCTTGGCTACAGTAATTGTCAGCTAATTTAGTGACATTGCAAAAAACTGCTGATTCACAATCAAATTTCATAATTAGACCTGGTGTATAGTACTAGGCTGTTCTTACTCTTGAGTTGAGATACCAACTGAGGTCCTGAAAGAGAGAAAGAAGAAATTACCTTCATAAATGACTAATGTTGTTAGGCTACATCTTTGTAGTAGCAACAACACCCTGAAAATTACAGGGCTATTCAACTCTGGTCATGGTTGAAACTTTGACTTTGCTGAAGAGTGGCTGACCGAGAGGACCCCAGGAACTTATAGCACCCCAGGAACTTTATCAGGCCGCTTAGGCACCCCTGAGCATGCCCTCACATGTGTTGACCCACTTGACCTCCTGGTTGGAAGCACAGTGTGAAAAAAAAAGTACTGACTGGCGTGGCGCAGATGCCTAGGTGGAAGGTTTGCCACAATCTTCAACTCTCCGGAACTGGCATTGGAAGCCGTTGCATTGAGATAGGGCTTTAGATACAATTGGATATTACAAATTAGGAAAAGTAGAAAAAGTCTGAAAAACATTTTAGTCTCAGGTTCAGGGCCAGTTAAAATGCTTTGTTATCATATTGATTTCTGATAGCAGCTTTAATGGGGAGATATTTTTCTTCCACAGTTTACCTCAGTGTACACTTTATCTCTACCCTACATTAAGTAGTGCCGCAAAGTTATCCATGGCTTCCTTTAATTTGGTTTAAAACTTGGAATCAGATTTCTACATGGCCTGAGTTTCAAGGTGCGAACATGAAGGATCCTGGGTATCGTAGGCCCTTTCTTATCCTGTCTCCAACAGTGCTGCTTTGTGCTATGTGACGTGCACGCACAGACAGGCCTCCACTTAATACAGTAGTGTGCATTTCAGCTCTATCTTCCCAGCAAGAATGAATGGCGCCCCACTTACCACTGTGTCTCCATGGCCAATGCAGCTGACAGAGGGACGATTCTTTACATTTCAACACGTGGGAATCTAATGAACAGCCATTTGATTATCTGGGTGCATGTGAATCAGCCGCGATGAAAAGTAACACAGTCTTCTTTTCAAGCTCTGGTAAATGAAATTATCTCCCCGATGCGAATAGAAACCTCGGAGGTAACGCGCTAACATGACTGGCTGTTGAAAACTGTCAAAGGGAAAGGATGGCATAGTCAATAATCAACATCTGTCCTGAAATCCTACTGTGGACAATACACTGGGATTCATATGGTAGACTCTCCCTGTGACAAATGATGGAATCCTATTTCACTCCTGTCTCCTCACAGCATGATGTAGATAGAGTGCACAATTTTCACTGTCACTCGCAAAACAAACCTTCCGTTCAGGTGTGCCGTTACATTCCCATGTACAATACAGCTCCGGTAGCCACCTGCCCAGCCCAGTTTGACCCTGTATGTGGCTGATACGAACCCTCCACGGGAATGTCCCGTGTAGCTCAGTCGCTAGAGCACGGTACTTGCAATACCTTCGGCTCTAGCTTTGATTCCCACACGGGCCTATGTTGGAACTGTGCGCACTAACTACTGTAAGTCGCTCTCGGGCATGGATGTCGGCTAAGTGGCTTCAATGTATTGCGGCTGAGACCTTTTTTTGTCCCCCACAACACAACTGGACCGCAGATCCGTCTACGTCTGTTTGAACAGAGGTTTGTGTGTCAGTCTGTGGAAACCGGGTCGATATCTCAGACACCTCGGCCCTGTTTTTCATTTCATGTGGATGCGTCTTCATGCGGCCTGGCGGGGCAACGTGGTTGGGGGGGGTGGGGGTGTCCCATGCACATACAGACTACCACTGCAGTACTGGAATCTGGCCCATTCAGCAAAAAACTCTCCACCATCTTCCCTGTCCAATAATGCAGGACATGTTTTTAAATATAAATATATATTTTATCAGGCATTTTTGATGGAAGAGCACTGGGACGGGTTCTTTTGTATGTGGACCGGAAGTAGCAGCCCCGCCGCACCACCCTAGGGAACGCTGACGGTCTGATTTTAACAAAGGTTTTGGCTATATCCCAGTCGGACAGCTGTTTGACAAAAGACAATGGAAACCAGGGTGAAAGATTTCCAAACCATCTCTGCAGAGCGAGGTGATTGGCTGCAATCTGCCGTCTCTACGAGACCAACACACCTCCAGGACGTGGAGGCGAGCGGCAAAGATTGGGGCTGATCCCTCTCACCCTGGAAATGGACTAAACAGAACTGTCCCCTCTGGTAGAAGGTTGACGTCTACAGTTGTGCTCATAAGTTTGCATACCCTGGCAGAAATTGTGAGATTTTGGCATCGATTTTGAAAATATGACTGATCATGCAAATAAAATGTCTTTTATTTAAGGATAGTGATCATATAAAATCATTTATTATCACATAGTTGTTTGGCTCCTTTTTAAATCATAATGATAACAGAAATCACCCAAATGGCCCTGATCAAAAGTTTACATATCCTTGAATGTTTGGCCTTGTTACAGACACGCAAGGTGACACACACAAGTGAAAATGGCAATTAAAGGTGAATTTCCCACACCTGTGGCTTTTTAAATTGCAATTAGTGTCTGCGTATAAATAATCAATGTGTTTCTTAGCTCTCACATGGATGCACTGAGCTGATGTTTTGGGGGGGGTGTGAGCTCTAAAGGCATGGTGAATCTTGTGAAAATTGATGGCAAGATGAATGCAGCATGTTATTAGAAAATACTGGCGGGCAATTTGCATTCTTCTGCACGAAAGCTGCGCATGGAACGCCCTTGGACTTTCCAGCACGATAACCCTAAGCACAAGGCCAAGTTGACCCTCCAGTGGTTACAGCAGAAAAAGGTGAAGGTTCTGAAGTGGCCATCACAGTCGCCTGACCTTAATATCATCGAGCCACTCTGGGGATATCTCAAACGTACGGTTTATGCAAGACAACCAAAGACTCTGCATGACCTGGAGGCATTTTGCCAAGATGAATGGGCAGCTATACCACCTGCAAGAATTCGGGGCCTCATAGACAACTTTTACTAAAGACCGCACGCTGTCATTGATGCTAAAGGGGGCAATACACAGCATGTTTTGTTTTATGATTGTGCCATTCTGTTATGACCTACAGTTGAATGTGAATCCCATAAGAAATAAGACATGTGTTTTGCCTGCTCACTCATGTTTTCTTTACAAATGGTATATATATTACCCATTCTCCAAGGATATGCAAACTTTTGAGCACAAATGAATCAGGACCAAAACCTCTCACCACAAGATCAGTTTCCTCCCTACAGCAGTAGGCCTCATGAACATGCCCCCAGAGCCAAACTGACTATAACCCCTCCACACATACACACACAACCCTCAAATGGACAAATCTATAACCCCTACCTACTTACACACACAACCCTCGACTAGACAAATCTATGACCCCTCCCCACATACACACACAACCCTCGACTAGACAAATCTATGACCCCTCCCCACATACACACACAACCCTCGACTAGACAAATCTATGACCCCTCCCCACATACACACACAACCCTCAAATGGACAATTCTTGCATCTTACATATTTTGTAGTATATTTTTAGTAATTTATTACTGTTTTTTGCTCAGTCCACTATTCTTATTTGTTTTTATTTCTTTTGTATACATTGCTGCACCAACAGACCAGAACTAATTGGTAGTTTGTTGTGAAACTTACTCTGCAATGAAACTCTTTCCGATTTCCGATTCTGAAAGAGGCAAGGAGTTATTATAATTCTGTTCTTTTTCCCCCTCAGTCTGATTTACTGCTGGGTCTTGTCCACTCCTGTGAGTGCTGATGGCTTTTTGGTAGAAGTAGTGGGAAGCAGGAGACAAATACCTTTTTCAGATTCTTGACTTTCGGTGATGGGTTTCAAATGGTTTGTAGCCTGAACCATTTAAAAAATGGAGACATTTGTACACACCAAAACAGAAACCGTTCATCATCTAATGGCTAATGGAAGTTAGTGATGTAAACTTGGTTCTACAAACCAATCGCCAGTTGGGTTTTTTGAGTTTCTCCACCCCATTTTAAAACTCGACACGACCACATGGGAAACATTGGAAAGCTTAAAGAAAACCCAAAACAATAACATGAGTAATGTAATTTCGGTGAACTATCCCTTTAATTTATCCTAATCGGTATTTATAACTAAGTAATACGTTTTTTAAGATACCAAAGTATTACACAGTATAACTACAAGCAAAACAGAAAACCAAACTATGATGAAAACAATATATTAGTTAATATTCAAATGTATGGGTGGAGATAATAATGATCGCCTCAACAGGAAATCCCAGCAATCATACCGTGACACTGACTCACAATCCTTCACAGGCTAACCATTGAGTAGTCACTTGACCCAGTGTCCTGTTTTTCTCCCAGACATTTGGAGGAAAAATCTGTTAATCATCTCTGGAGGTTGGGAGTTAAGTGATGGAATGACGGGTGAACCCGGCTTTGAGAGGATAATCACCTGGAGCCCAGTTATAGTGAAGAGAGGCCTTTTCATTCCATTTATCTTGGATCATTGGATTTTCTCTGCCTCCTTTTTAGAGCAGTATCCCTGTATATCGCCCCCCCTGCTCTGTCAGTCAGGAACTAAAGCAGTACCATACTTTGATCAATGCACACACACACACACACAAACACACACTCCAGCATTGACATGCAAGCCCTGTCATCTAACAAGCACGTACAAACACACAACCTGCAGACCCACGCACGGGCAATTCACGGCAACAGCTCAAACAACGCAACGCAATCGATCAACGGTAGTTACCAGTGAATGCACGGGCATCGCATGCAAACGTCTGTTAACAGACCACCAGGGACAACACAGGATCAATAGCAGCGCATGATAGATGAGATGGACACTTCGCGGCTACCTACCATGAATGTGATGTCAGCAGCAATCATCGTTTTAGCAGATACACTTTCTGAGGTTCAAACTTCAGACACGTGACCATAATAATAATAATAATAACGATCGGGGCTTATTTGATCTTTTTCACACTTGTAAATGGTATTCCTCATCTGCATTTACTCCTTTTTGTGGTACCATTTTCTGTCTAATGAAATGTGTTATTTATTTACCAACCATCTGCAGTTTGGAAAAGGGCCTGTGAGTAAGGGTTTCAGTGTTTGTGTACATGTGTTGTTCACTAGGCGTGTTACAAATGAAATGAAATATGATTATTACACAGGTGTGATATGAACATGTCCCTGAGACAGCCACAGAGAGTGAGGTTACAGCAAGAGGATAAGCCATTATTGACAGTGACCCTGGTGCAATTTGGGTCACCTGCGTTGTGAATGGCTAAACAACAGATTTCTTGCTCATTACCACATTACTCTGGGATTTGATCCAAGAAACCTTTTCTTTAGTGACGCAACGCTCTTAACAACCAGTCAAGCTGCCACCGTTAACACGTTTCAAGACCAGCAATAATTCAGTAGAAGGGACAATCATTATAAAACCTCAACAAAACCAACATGTTACAATTGTGTTTTAAATTACAGGAAAATCTAGTTTTTACTCGTAGAAAATTCAGAAACATAAAAACACATTTCCCAACTCCTCAAAAAAAATTGTAAAAAAAAATAGTGGAACTGTAAAATGTTAGTAGGCTGAGTTAATGCTCAGTTAATAAAAAATAAATAATTAAAGGACAAGCTTGGAATCAAACGTTTTTCAGATCTGACTGTATGGGACTTCAATTCCCAGACAACACGGCCTTCACTGAGTGATGACAGTTCTTAGGTGAAAGACTGCAACATGGAGTTTCAAACAGACTATGAGATCACTTGTCATATTTTGGACAAACATTTTTTTGGGGGGGCTGTGAAATCCGGAGATATAAAAAAAGGTATTTACACAAACTCTTTCTTTCCAGCATTAAATTACCTCAGGCTGGTCTAGCAGCCCCCACCCCACCCCAAAGTTATGCTTTCACTGTTGAGAATTTGTGGGGTTGGGTTGAATATCAGACCTCTGTTGACCCAGTTACACATCCATAACTGTGGAAGAGGAGAGCGAACGGATAATGTCTGAGTCAGCACGGCGCAGGCTGGCTAGGCCCTGAAGCGGCGGAAGAGTCACCCAGATCTGTCCTTGTAGGCTAGATCAATGAATGCCCAGGGGTTTCTATCTAATCCACTAATCGACAGACATAAGCAATCACCATCGGCCGGTCTAAGACGCTGTCAGGCTGTCAGCCTGCTATATTCCATTGGACCGTACAGCACTAACAGCTTGACCCACACTGGTTACTGTAGATACAGGATCCATTAACAGATGAGCAGACACGCAACGGATCAGGAACACCAAACGACCATCCCTGTCTACAGCACCGCCAACGGAGGCAGGCGGTTCGGCTCTTCGGACATTTGCAGGTGTTTTGCATGAATGTAACCAAATTCAAATTGATCCAATACTCCTTGTGTCATGCATTCTCTCAGGTACACTGCATTGCAAGATTCCTATTTTGTTCACCTTGCAGCCTTCGCATTCCTCACATTCAGAGGGAGGTGTTTTGTCCTTCCCCTTACTTCCTCTGTTGGGCCGTTCTAGTCTGCTGTGCTGCCTGCCGCCTCCCGTTGCACCTTTCAAACTGACACCATCGGCATGATCGTCCAGTGGGATTCTCCGATTCATTCTCGTTCTAGACTCTTCAAATGCTCCATGTCAGGAATACTCTGATGTTCTGTTCTCCTGACCCACTCCAGGAAATCGCCCCACCCTCCCAACAGCTGGCTCCATAGCGTCACTGTCACAGTTTTAACCAGAGTCACCAAATCTACAGTCTCCAGAGCTACTTTTGTTTTTCTCAGACAAGCTCTCAGTGCTGAGGTCAGAGGTCATGCAGTCCGAACTGTCAATCCAGAGGGTCCATGCAGAAATGCACACAGACACAAACCTACAAACACAAGTATGGACACACACGCCTAGCCATAGACAAAGCTGAAGTCAGAGGTCAAAATCAGGAAAGGTCGAGCATGAATTTGCCATTTAAATGAAAGGCAGTGGCCACTTCCAGAGAAAGTAGAAGAACAACTATTAAAGCAAAGTCAACTTAAAACACTGTATGCTGGAACAATCACTACTATAGGATTTTCACCTTTTCAAAACAACTAAATTCTTCGATTGCCAAGACAGCTGGCATTTGTTGGTAATGTTTTATGTAAAGTTAAGTAAACAGGAATTTTTAAATTTAAATTCAAAGCAGACAAAGTGTCCAATGCAGAGAGATCTGAAAACCCCACACAATGAGGGTCAACATAGTCCTTTCAACCACAGACTAGAACCTGACAGCTGTGTTACAAATGCCATAAACAGCGAGTCAAAAACAACATGTTCCCCTGGCCATAATATTACCAGTCTACAGAGGACCAGAACACAGTGTTTCAACCATCTACAACTGAAACATTTGGAAAGTATTTGAACATAACAGTATAATTATATTTGTTGGTATTTTTGTGATATATTCAAACAACTGCCATTAAAGTATGTGTTGACATTATTTCAGCATTTAGTAAATACAATACACTGTAAAAAACAATTTAGAAATATAAAATCACTTCAGGAATAAAATGAAACATTCTCATTGATCAGCAGTAATGTGAGGCAGGCGAAGTCCTCCTGAACTGACTGAAATTATGTGAACCAGAGTAAAAATTAAAAATTAAGGACACTGCTGGTACCTACACAACCAGGAAATGGCCTACAACAGCTATGCCATTTTCAATGGGTTGATGTTAGAGTTTGAAACTGGTTAGTAGTCAATCACAACAGAAATTCTGTACATCATTTTTCCATAACGTCAACATACATACACTTAAACGGGAAATGGGTTTGGAAGCCTTATGTCTTCCTGGAAGTGGTGCATGATGGGTGTTTAATACAGGACCCTGCAAGTGGATAATCTACAATAGTATTCTAAAGGCACTTGGTCAAAATAGCTTCCCGACGATGGTCCAGGTTTTTGGATCCAAAATTGGGTTGGAAGGAGTGTCCACTCTGAGCCCAGTCCAAGAGGTGGGCGCCACAGGCCAGTTTGAGAGGGGATCCTTCTAACTGTCCGCCCCTCTTACCAAACAGTAGGGTCCTTCCTCGCCCTCTGAGGCGGTTCGTCGTCACCCTCCTCCTCCTCACGTCTCTTCCTGCGACAGCGTCGTATCGACATGACGATGACGAGGAGGACGACCATGAGCACGATCGCGCCCCCGATGGCTGCAGCCAGTATGGCAATCTCCGAGAAGGAGGCTGGGAAGAAGGCAGAGGAGTTAGACGCGGAACCAGGAGACCGTGTCCCTTCATACCAGCCGGACGGTACGGCTGGTTCACATGACATATAGTTTCACGAGGTAGCGTTGTTAGCTGGTACCGCTTATTGTGACAGTGAAGCCACACGGATGAAAACAAAATGGCGTACAGCGTAGAGGAAACGTTCACAGCATAAGGCTAAATGTGGTACAAAACACAACTAATTTCTGTCTCCTTCACGGTGACACTGACCTGTGGTGACCACGGTTAGTTTCACCTCCCCCATGTTGCCGTAGACATCCGGCGGGTTCTTCACCTGGCAGCTGAACGTCCCGTTGAAGGCGAACTTGACGTCTCGCACGATGATGGAGGCATCCCTGCCCATGATGTCCCCCGCCCATATCGCTCGTTTCCGGAAGGGTCCCTCCGGAGGCGGGTAGGGCCTCTCGTGGTAGTAGAACACCTGTTGTAGGGCGACCGGGGTGGCGTTCATCAGATGGAAAAAAGCTTACAGAAACAGACAGCCTACCTGCAATGGGAAAAGGTTGCTATCCGTTGCCAAACATGTCACAGCAATTAGCTAAAGTGTGCCCCGATGGATACACCACAAATTGGCAAGTGCTTAGTGAGATGCATTTACATGTCTATGAAGTAATGTTAATTACATTTTTTATATCCAATTAGGAAAATGTCCAATTACCCATTACACAAAAGGTTGCGGTTTCTAATCCCAAAGCTGACAGGATAAAATAAAAAATAAAAACATTTAAAAAAAAACACTGTTTTTGGAACAACAGTCATCTCAATACAAGTTTTTTTTTACCCAGTTCAGACTTATTCCAAAATGAAACTGATAAGGCGATTGACTGAATCAGAGGGCCTTGACAAACTACAGAATTTAAACTATATACACACACCGAAACACACCGAGACACAGTATCTGAACTACATCTCAAGCAAGGGTGACTCACCGACTCCTCGCGGCCGCGGCCAAGGGGCCGGAAGTTCCATGAGACGGTGAGCGTTGCCGGGGTGACGGGAGAGCTGCTCTGGAAGGTGCACTTGAGCCGCACGTCGGTGCCATTCACCGCCTCCACCTCCCCGGACGTGTACACCTTCATCCCTCTGACCGGCAGCACGCCTGGAGCACAACACAGTGGTTACGCAACACAAGCCCGGGCTGCTAAACACGCAACATCACTGCCGCATGTTCCAACACACCGTTAAGCCCATGAGTTATGAAAAGTCTGGAATCAGACAGGGGGGAAAGGCGCGCACGCACGAACGCACGCACGCACGCACGCACGCACACACGCACACACGCACGCACACACGCACGCACGCACGCACACACGCACACACGCACACACGCACACACGCACACACACACACACGCACACACACACACACACACACACACACAGTCGAAGGGAGGCAGGACACGAGGAACAGAGTTGTAGTATAGAAAGATCCTTTTAATGTTCTTCTTTATAAATAACTAAAACAGAAAACAACGAAAGGAAAGGCAGCCCAAAAACTGAGTGCAAACACTTAACACAAACAATGAACCACTAAAGGACTCAAAGGGCAACTTAAATAGGGTCCCGAATTAGAGGCACTGTGGGCAGCTGCCTCTAATTAGGGACAAACAAAAATGGAGCACAGAGATGCCAAGAGGCACCTCTGCGGTCAGGCCCTGACTGTGGCCCCCAGGCGCATAGAGATGCCTAGAGGCCCCCAGCCAGGACCTGACACACACGTATGAAAAAAAAATCTTTCTAAAATGGGGGAAAAACATTTGAGGCAAAGACAAGGTGAAGAGTTCTACACTGCTCAAAAAATTAAGGGAACACTTAAATCACACATCGGGTCTCGATGAAGGAAATATATTAAAGATCAAAGTCTTTACTGTACATTGTGTATTTCGTTAAGAACAAAATGACATAACAACGGTCAATGGAAACCAAAATCACCAAACGATTGAGGGCTGGATTCAAACTCATACCACAAATCAAAAACAATTGAAATCACAGGCTTTTCCAACTTGGCGGAGTCGGATGCACCAGCACATAATGTCTCAGAGGTTCTCAATTGGATTCACATCTGGGCAACGTGAGGGCCAGTCAATGGCATCAATGCCTTCGTCATCCAGGAACTGCCTACACACTCTGGCCACATGAGGCCGGGCATTGTCCTGCACCAGGAGGAACCCAGGGCCCACTGCACCAGTGTACGGTCTGACGATGAGTCTGAGGATTTCATCCCAGTGCCTAACAGCACCGTTGGCTAGCATGTGCGACCCTTCAAGGATATGCCTCCCCATACCATTACTGACCCACAGCCAAACCAGTCATGCTGGATGATGTTGCAGGCAGCATAACGTTCACCACGGTGTCTCCAGACTCTTTCACGTCTGTCACATGTGCTCAGTGTGAACAAGCTCTCATCTGTGAAGAGAACGGGGAACCAATGGCAGACCTGCCAATTCTGGTATTCTCTGGCGAATACCAGTCGAGCTGCACTGAAATGGGCTGTGAGCACAGGTCCCACTAGAGGACGTCGGGCCCTCGTGCCACCCTCATGGAGTCTGTTTCTGACAGTTTGGTCAGAAACATGCACACCAGTAGCCCGCTGGAGGTCATTTTGTATAGCTCAATTTTTTTGAGCAGCATATTTTTAAATGTTTTAATAGAAAATTGTGCACTAAATTACATCTGGTAAAGATTGTTCAAAAACATGTCTCATTTCGGTCCTCTCAAGGCCAGTATGCTTCTATCTCTCTGTTCATACTCCAAGTTCATGGGTCCTTATCAAAACATTCAACAAGGTTGTTGTCCAGACTATTTAGGTTGGAATAACTTAAGCTATTGATGGGTGAACTTTCAAAGTCACTGTCAAAAGTTCCCCCAGGTGGGTGTGGGGGGGTACACTATGATGTAAATATCCACTTAAATAGTGGGATAGTTCGACCTAGATATTTGGGTGAAATTCTGTTAAACCTAAATTGGAATCATTTTTCACAACATGCCATTATTCAACTCTGTCCCAGCCAGCAATTAGCATTATTAGCATTGTCCAAATTCATGAATTGAAAGTGTCTGTCCCGAGCCAAAAAAGCATAACTGCAAGCAGAAACAAACTAAAAAACACTTCAAACTAAATTCAGTAAGCTGTCACGCTAGCACCAAATTTTTTTGACTTCATACTGATGAAACAACTTGTGGAATTTGGTGACTTGAAACTGGCATTATGGACCTATTTTCTGTAGCCACCACACAGCCTCTGGTATTCAGTGATATTGTGGTTCAATACATCAATCAAATGTATTCATAAAGCCCTTTTTACATCAGCAGTTGTCATGAAGTGCTTTTACAAAACACCCAGCCTGAAACCCCAAAGGAGCAAGCAAGAACAGTGTTGAAGCACAGTGGCTAGGAAAAACTCCCTAATTGGGGCCGGAATTAAGGAAGACATCAAGAGAGGAACCAGGCTCGGAGGGGTGACCAGTCCTCTTCTGGCTGTGCTGTGTAAACATTTTAAGAGTACAAGTTGGTGTGGTTGTTTACAAATTGGTGTTGACACTTCTACTTCCTGAAAAAAAATGCGGATTTATACCATTTGAGAACAAAACTGAACAATGAACATAGAAAGTATCAGTTTAGTTAAAAATACAAACATTATTTGGAGGAATACAAAACAGACAGGCTCTTTGAGGTAAACAACACCACCGGTCTTTGTTTGAAGGGTTTTGAAGTAAGCTAGGTTTCCGCTTGCAATGCCTTTGTGGCTCAGGATGTACACTTTCAATTTATGAATTTGGATGATGCTAATCATGCTAAATTCAGGCTGAGACAAAGGTTAGTAATGGCTTGTTGTGAAAGAAAAGGAACCAGGCAAGCCTAGTTCGACTGGCCCGCAATTAGAAGGGATGAATGCTGTTGTGTCTGCTGTCTTTCACCACTAAGCTACTGTATACATGTGCCAAGTGTCGGTATAGCCTCTCAACATTAGATCATTTTGTCAAGTTTGAATATTTTGCTAGACACCATTAAGCGTTGTGTTAAACTGACTAATGTTTCTTAAGTTTACTTCCACCACAAATAGCATCTATGAATTGTATAGCTTTTGCCATAGAATCGTGGAAACCTCTCCTCTTTTACTGCGCAAGGGGTTGTAATCTATTATCTATTATATTACCCCAAAACGTATGCATGGATACTTCGAAAATCCACCAGAAATTATTGAAATATAACCATAATTGTTTTTATTTTAGGCTTACTGAAGGTTGTAGCCAGTGAAGTTTTTGTCTATCCTGAACAAATCCTAATGCATAATTTGTTTTGACCGTGGCGAAGCTCGAACACCGATCTCCTGCATGACAGTCCACATCCCTAAGCACTACGCTATTTAACAAGGGGCAATCACTCACTCACTCAGTAAGAGACATTCGCAAATAATACTCAATGGGCTCTACATGCTATGACAGAACTCCTAAACATCTAATGCCTCATCATTTCTTCATAATCATGATCATCATTGTCATCAAATTCCTTATAATTCTGTATTATTCTATTAGCAATCCTAATACACACAGAATACCAGGAACATGTGTTTTAATTGGTCTTCAAAGCTCCTGTTTCAGAAAAAAACAATGCACCAGAACTTCTATTTACGTCAATTGTCCCGTAATCTCATTGCCAGACACTTCCAGCAGTTCTTGCTTCATTAAAACTAGATTAGCTCAAATCAAGGGGACAAATAATTTACTCAGTAAGGTCACCTCCATAGAATGATACAGTCACTCTCACTAAAACCAACTTTGAATGGTTGCTGTTCCAGACTCCGACGCTGTGTCAATAGCCTAGGGACAAAGTATGTGCTCCTGTAATATTACTAAAAGACCTTGCGCCATGAGAAGCACTGCTTTTTAAGTCCAGGTTTCATCTGAGTTACATTTGTTTGATTTGTGCCCTCTCTATGTGTGTTTATGTGTGTGTGTGTGTGTGTGTGTGTGTGTGTGTTCAGCCGACCTATAGTAGTCTACAGACAGTGCAGAATGTTTGCCTAATTAACAAAACAACAGTAAATATTGGGTCCCCTACAAATGCACTACTGGGATTTAGAGTTTCAACAGAAAGACTGGTGCATTGAAAAAAACACAAAACATTGTTTTTCTACAGAAAATATTTATATGTATTAGTAGATCTAAATGCTATAATACCTATATTTTACTGTATGGTGGGCCTTATGGCCTCATGATAGCAATTTGATCCTTAAGAGAGCTATGTATCTTTTCATGACTGTAGCTACATGTAGCACTTTGTGACTTTAGCTATGTACCATTTCAGGACTTGAGCGCCACCATCAGGCCACTCATTTCAGAGCATATTGGATCTCCATGGCAAGACACATAACTCACCCAAATCCTGTCCAAATCGGGCTGGTGGTGTGGGAGATTTCCAGTTGACATTAGAGTTAACGCCACCAGCTACTGTCATGATATGCTGTTTTCTCACAACGCATTTATGGATGCATGCGGTTGACAGGGTTTCCGGATCATGCTAGAAGATCCGATCAGTTCACATGCGTGGCTGGGAAATGGGGGCTTCCTGTGGGCCACATCACACATTAACCATATCCACTGTATGGTAGACCGAGACGGCCCTCCCGCACTCCCCCTCATTCCGCCTGGACCTAATGTCTTTTTAACGGCCCCAAACTGTCTGGGGGATGCTTTGGGTGGTGGTGGGCGGCTGCTGTTCCTCTCTTACAAAGGATTTTGAAAGCAGAGGGCAGAACGGGCTCATTTCGGGACTCAGGGCAAAATGCCTAAGAGAGGAGAAAAAAATGCCTCTATGTAGGATATCTTGGATCAGCGCTGGGGCTATATCAGTCTGGGGGAAATGACCTTGACCGGCAGGAGGAGGACAAGAAAGAGATTTAGAACAGGGCCAATCTCTCGGTCTGTCCACGGCCAGCAGAATCAACCATTAGCTTTTGTTGTGATTACCTTCCTTCCTCTAAACATTCATCTGCTAGCAGGAAACTGGAGCATGGATGATAGGGGAGTTGAAAAAGAAACTGGAGCATGGATGATAGAGGAGTTGAAAAGGAAAGTGGAGGGGGACTGAACTGGTTCCCACACAGCATTGGGAAGTTAACCTGTAATCCTATCTGATTTTAACAGGTGTTTTCAAACGCACATTAATCACAATGAACACACTACAAAATGTCCTGTACACCAACTGGAATTGTGGTCTTTTTAAATATATATAGATTATACTTTTTAAACATATATGTATTATTTTATTTAATAGAAGCATATAAAAGCCAACACGTTTGTGGGACCAACTAATCTACACTAATTCCATTTGGAGATTCTACAGAAAGTTCCTAATGCCAATGATTAGCAATAGTTTCTAATTAGTGTTTATAAATTGAATGTGGATTTTTAAAACTATTTTTTACCAATTATTGTATTGGCATGTATCATAGCGTGTGTTGTGTCTATCACAACTAGGGCTTGAAAAACATTTTTAAAAATCGCAATAACCAAATGGCACCTCATTACTCAAATCAAAACAACTGTTTATACACTGCTGTTTTCCTTCTGAGATGGAACAGCTGAGCAGCTGTAGAAGGATTCTGACAGACAACAAAATATTTTGTTTAAAAAACTCAATCCTACTCTGGTCAGTTGCGTTACAACTGTACGTTGATTTACCATTATACAGCGTGTGTGTGTGTGTGTGTGTGTGTGTTTGCTTGTATATGTTTAGAATCAGGACGTTGACTTACTGACCACACCCATTTCCTGGGGATATTTTCTACAGCTTGTTTACTATCTGGCTAAATAAGGGAAGGGGCTCAGTGTGAGTTGAAAGTAGGACTCTCCAAATGACTAAAACCTAAAAACACCCAATGTCCTTCTGAGTAAATGTGTTTGACTAGTTGAGTAGATATCATTAATTGTAACAGTGGGATACTTTGGGATGACATATCATTTCCACTGGGAATTCATTAACATGTGGATGTTACTTCCTTCTACTCAGTTTAATATCAAATTATCCCTGTATATCTTTTTTAACCAACCTCAGGTCATCTGTTCATCTTATCTAACTTTCCTTAGAATAGCGTTCCCTCTCTCTTCCACACTCCCTCATTTCTTTAATCTCTTACACAAACATTCCCTCCCTCTATTTTACTTCACCACTTCTTTCCGACTCTCTCGCACTCTCCTCAACAGTTGTTTTGGATAATTTTTTTCAAGCTTGTGATAAGGTGTACTTATGATGTAAAGGTCAATTGTGCAAAGAGCGTGTTCGTGTCGTGAACACCTCAGTACAAAGTGCCTTTAATTTTAAAACTGCATATCTCATTATGAAAGCAACATTATAAACGATTCCAGGAAGACCCGGTTCATTATTTTTATAACAAAGGAACTGTTTAAATTATCTATAGGTGCAAATCTGTTCATTTTTTGTAAACAAGAAACCGTTGCCTCTCTCATAAACTTATGAGATTTACATGGAATCAGGGAAGGACAAATCAACCAATCAGCAATGGTTCTCTGTTGTGACTCTTATATTGTGTCTGTGTGTTCTTCATATTCTATTTTCATGCCTGCTTCCTACAGACTGCCTGAGGAAACCTGAGTCTTTTACAGGTTTTGGAGAAAGAAACACTTAGGCCGGGTCTCCTACACACAGAAACAAAAATCCACAGAAGATACAAAGACCCTCTTCTCTTCTTTGTGGGCAGATATTTCACAAGAACAGGTAAGATTTGCATGAGCTCTTTCATGGTGAGAGAGAGGCTGGGTTCCGGTGACAACCTGCATTCAAAGGCCAGTGACACATAGAGACAGAGCCAGGGACAAAGAGACAGACAGGGCCAGGGATAGAGACAGACAGGGCCAGGGATAAAGAGACAGACAGGGCCAGGGATAGAGACAGACAGGGCCAGGGATAAAGAGACAGACAGGGCCAGGGATAGAGACAGACAGGGCCAGGGATAGAGACAGACAGGGCCAGGGATAAAAACATACAGGGCCAGGGATAGAGACAGACAGGGCCAGGGATAGAGACAGACAGGGCCAGGGATAGACAGACAGACAGGACCAGGGATAGACAGACAGACAGGGCCAGAATCGACAGACAGACAGACAGGGCCAGGGACTGAAAGACAGACAGGGCCAAGGACAGACAAGGACAGAGACCAGTGGTGTTGAGTGTTCCACTGGTGCCAGACCAAACAGAGTGGAGGTTTTGGGCCAGGAACAAAGAGGCAGACAGGGTCAGGGATAGAGACAGACAGAGCCAGGGACAGAGAGACAGACAGGGCCAGGGATAAAGAGACAGACAAGGCCAGGGACAGACAAGGACAGAGACCAGTGGTGTTGAGTGTTCCACTGGTGCCAGAGCAAAGAGAGTGGAGGTGCTGGGATGGTAAGACCCTCTTGGATGGCTGCCAATACAATCAGCAGGCTACACTCTTACTCACTATCTCGCTCTCTCTTTCTACAAACACACACACACACAAAATACACACACCTGTATTTTGGGGAACCTTACCCTAACCATAACTGTAGCCACAATTCCATAACTTAAGTTCATACCTAAATTTAACCAAACCCTAAAAATAACCTCCAGTGCCTAGACCTAAAGCTAACCCTGATTCTAATGCTAACCCCAACAGTGAGTTTTACCCTAAACCTGACCCGTGAGCTGGAAATAGCGTTTCACCTATTGGTGACCATCTAAAAAAGGTTTCACTATCTAAGTGGGTGGTTATTTCTGGTGTAGTGTAACCAGATCACATTTCTCTCTCAATTTTTCCTTCCTTGTCTCCCCCCTTCGCAGGTAAACTAACATACTACAATTCATCTTGTGGCTGTGGGCTGCAGAAGATTATTTCGCGTAAAAGACCATAAGAGTTTAATCCATCACACCTCTCCTCCCACCCAGACCTTAACGCTGATTCAAGTATTCCAGCAATTGTTGTTTCAGAGTACATTTTTTAAAGTCTTTTAAGTGGGACTTGGACAAACTCAACAGAATCCCTACCACACAAGTAAAACCAAATAGTTCTTCTCAAATTAACAGGGTCTCATTCTTTCATAGGGGACAAATTTGCTGTAGGTTTTTGAATGGCGGCATTCATTTTGACACGGACAGTTGATCCAGGGATTCCATAAACCATAACAATGGCCATGGCATGATCAACAATGCCAGTCGCAGTGTCTCAGAAATGGCCAGCACCCTGGGCGTCTCACGCGCAACAGAGTTCAAGATTTACTTAGATTGGTGCCCAAAACACAAAACACTGTGTAAGAGGCAATCGTTTGGGCGAACAGGCAAGAATCATGCCAACGGACTGGCTACTAACGGGCTGTTAATGATGAAGTACAACCGTGGTGTGCAGAGCTACGTCTTGAAGCTCACAGCTGCATGTCAGGGAAAAGCTTCTGCAGCAGACAAATACACTGGGTTTGACTCCTTTCAGCCAAAAACAAGGACACAGTGAGAATGTGATCACTAATACTGGACATATTTGGGATGAGATGGAACGAGATGTTTGGCAGCGTGGACGTGGCGCTGTCCAGTCTGCAGCAACTTTGTGATGTCATTTCGTCGGCGTGGACTAACATTCATGTGGAATGTTTCCAACACCGTGTTGAATCCATTGCCCTGAAGAACTGTTTTGGTGTCAAAGTGGTCAAAATAGACTAGCCATTGAGTGCGTAATTCTCCCATGATCTGACATGTAAACACTTTGCATCAATGTTCATTCTTTGGCTGTTTAACTTTTCTCGGTTCATTTCTTCCTGGCTTTAGTTTTGAGAATAACAGAACAGGTCCCACAACAATGTTGTCATAAATAGGAAAGTACATGAAATCAATCATTGTTTCAGCTTAGGGCCAAACCCATCCTCATAAAAAATAAGAGAATTCATAGTGGCTTTGCAATAAAAGTAAAGGAAAGCAGTTTCACCCTTTGCCATTACGAGGGACTGAACATCCCCACAAGAACAGTGGACCAAAAAAATGTGCAGGTACGCTTCAGTTTTCAGGTAAAGAGGATTTGTTTAGCTTAAAAAATAAAATTGGGGTTAGTTTATGTAACCCTAACTAATCAGTATCTACAGGGTTTTCCAGCAGGTCCCCACTAGGAAAAATGCAGCTTAGGTGCTAGGGTTAAGGAAACACTTAATATTGGAGATCATGTTAGAACATTCTTTTTTTTCAGCAATATAAGTTACACTGTTAGAAAAAAAAGTTCCAAAAGGGTTCTTCAGCCGTCCTCATAGGAGAACCTTTTATGGGTCCCGAAATTAACATTTTTGGTTCCAAGCAGAATACTTTCGTGTTCCAGTTAGAAACCACTGTTAAAAGCATTCTATATTGAACCAAATAAGGTTTTAATTGAACCCTAAAAGTTTTCTTGAAATGGTTCTCTTATGGGAACAGCCAAAGAACACTTTTGGAACCCTTCTTTTCTAAAAATGTAGGTTTGGGGTTAGGCCTTAGGGCTAGATCAAATGAGGTGAAGGTGAGGTTAAATTAAGGGTCAAAGTTAGGATTGTAATGTGGGTTGGGGTTACAGATATGGAATATGGTAGACTTCTGTGTTTCTCGTCTCCACAAGAATAGAAAAACAAATGTGTGTGTGTGTGTGTGTGTGTGTGTGTGTGTGTGTGTGTCAAAAGGGTTAACCTGAATATCAAGACAAGCTGACACATGTATGTTGTTTGACTATGAGCTCTCATGATCCAGTATAGGTTGGTTAACACATTGAAAAAGAAAGGAATGCTAGGCAAACACTTAGTAAACAAAACTGAGTCATGGCAAGTGAGACTATTTATCACTGATGGCCAAACATCACAAGCGGTTGACAATCTTATGACAGCTTCCTGTAGATGTTTTAACAGAGGATACAAGGACATGTAAAATATCTAAAAAACGTCTCTCTCTGGATAACTGAAGGCATGTACAGCCTTGAGGCATATTACAAGCTCCTCTTTATAGGACAAAAAGATGATAAATTAATCGTGACAAAAATTGTGTACTGCAACACCAACAAATTTGAATAGAGGCTTCTAAATAACGGACATTCAGCTGTGTCTTGGGGATGGGTTTATATCAGGGACATGACAACTGTCTTAGAGCAGACTGTTACAGCGTTCACCAACAGCAGGCATTTGGGTAGTTAAAAGGTAAACGTTTCTCTCAAAACAGAGTTTGTTATTCTGGTGCTGTACTGAGGACGTAACAGTTAAAGCAGCAGTTGTTGAACTTTTCTACTCTGTGAGAACAGGCTTGCTTGAGCCTACTGCCTGAGGTGAAGAGAAACATCCCATTCCCAGAACTGCTATTTATGGTTACGTTAACTTTCATTGACCATTTTGCTTTAGTACAAATTAGCTGAAGGTTTTTAGGGTTTGTTGCCTTGCTATAGCCAGTTGACACCCCTGTGCTGTGCTAAAGTGATCATGGCTGGAATATATTTAGCACACTTCTGCAGTTTATTTTTTTGTTATCAACTATGTATAAATGACCTTAAAAAACCTTTATGGGGTGACAGGGCACATACTGAAGATAGTTGTTCGGCTATTTGACAAATCCTAGCTTTAGCTGAACTAACCAGTCCTTTAATTCCTCTAACAGTTGTACAATTTGCTGCTGTAGCCTGTAGATTTTTATGCTGTTAAGGATTGTATGAAATTTTGGAATATCTGTAATCAAGAAATATCTTAGTGACGGTAACCCACAACAGAGGCAACAATGTTTGTTTCTTATGGTTGTTTATCTTATTTTGTAGTAAGACAGGCAATGCCAATATTAAATCATTATTGCTTGGCCATGTACTGTCAATGTAAAACTACACAGTCTGCTGTTTTGCCTCTGTTATATAATCCACTTATCGCATAGAGATGAGCAGGTCCAGAGATTAAGTCATGGTTAAATATGTCTACTGTTTGCCAGAGAAATATCACTGATGAAATATCTTGTCAATAAACAACAATGAATCCAGCATGTTTAGGTGGATACATGTTAAATACATAGCCTAAAGTTCAACCTGTCTGTTTATTACACTGCCTATCCACTAATGACCTTCGTGCAATTTATCAGCCGAGACATGATAATAGACATCCCTTGGCTTGCTCAAAGGAAACAGGTGGACTCTCCTATCGACCAGTCAAAATCTAGGACCCCTGCTCTAGCACGCACGCACGGATGCACATTTATCAAAAGCAGGAAACGAGTAGTGCTTTATAAAGTCTCAAGACAATGATTCTTTCCCTCAATACCGACAAATACTGTAAAGTCATTAAAGACCTAGGAAAGTTGCATTTTAAGATCGCGTCGGAATGCTCACAAACAACCGTATGTCAGCGTAAGTTCCCACTTCCCTTTGACGCACATCAGCCGGCGCTGGTGTCCCGTTTGAGGATTAACTGGTAAATGCTTAAAGGACCGTTTTCGCAGACACGAATTAAGCTTAGTCTTGGACTAAAAAAATCTAGTTCATTAGAAAATTCCACTGAGCTTGTTTTTTTTTGTCCTACACTATGTCGTAGAACTTTGCTCTCAGCCAGATATACTCCCATTTCTTAGGATACACTCCTACTGATGCGTCGAGTGATATGGAGAACAAATACTTATTCATCGGATCCTACCACATGTTATCTTAAACAGACGATCAAACCCTAAACACAATTACTAGTCTTGTGTAGTTTCCATTGTTTGGAATCATTAAAACGGTGTAGAGTAATCAACAAATCAACTTGTCCGAAAACTCACCTGAAGCTGCTAGTCCGGACAAGAGGACGAAGACATAAAACCGATTTACGAACATTGGAAAAGGTGTCCGGTATCGACCCATTTGCCCAGTCCCTTGTGGACTGGACTTCCAAACACTGAACTGTTTAGAAACTCTAGTTTAGATTGTCTGTACCTACACGCCTGCAATTTTAGCTAAGTATCTACACCCCAATCTACCCGCACTGACTGTCGGTTAACTAGACGGGTCTCGACTCGCCACTGACCTCATCGTTTGACGCCCTCCCACCTGTACAGGCGGAGTTACAAACGTATTACATCTCATTCCCGTATCGTTTATTCCGTTTTAGTTTTTTTCTCGTGTAAAACATTTTTGTATCCCTTCAGGGTTGCCGTACATTCTCACTTGCTGTTGTGAAGTTGGGGTATAAAGATCCACTTCATTATACCCTACAACTAACATTCTAAAATAGAAGTGGGCCTATTTACCTTTTATATCAGCTGATAATCTGATTTAGCTTTTGCCTTTATGAATGAAATCATTCAATCCAATGTACATGTTTAGTGGGTTTTGTAAACAAATATGGGTCTGCTTTTCACACAATTTTGTTGGTGAGGCCACTTATCACAGCAGATCCATCACACCCTGGATACAACCTGTTCCAGCCCCTCCCCTCTGGTAGGCGCTACAGAGCACTGTAGGCCAAAACGAACAGACAGCAACAGTTTCTATCCACAGGCCATCACTCTGATGAACAGTCAACTTCAGTCACTTAGTGCCAGGCACAATCCCGGTATAACCACCCAGTAACTCTGACCATAACATCCACCTGTCTACTACTTATTTATTTTTAATTTTTTTGTCATCCTGCAATTCAGTGTTGTTCATACTGTATATATACTGTATATATCATATCCACCTACCTCATGTACATTACACCTGCACTAAAAATTATTTATTCATTCTAGCATTGTTTGTACTCTGCTATATATATAGATCACATCCACTGTCATTATGTAAATAATAATACCTGCACAATAATATTTATTTCCAGCACCCTTTATACCCTGCTCATTGCACTACTGTCTCACCAGTCTTACTATGTTGTTGTTTGGTTTGTTTTGTGTATTTATGTGTACTGTAAATTGCAGTCAGTGACTCTTGTTGAGTGTCCTTTGTTTAAGTCTTTTATGAGTAAGCACATCGTGAGTCTGTATAATCCAGAGTCAAATTCCTCGTATGTGTACACATACCTGGCGAATAAAGCTGATTCTGATTCTGATTCTGATTATGCACAGGGCTTGACGTCTGTTGTATCGAAGGTTGTTTTAAAATTTTGCAGCAGGGGGCAGAAGCGAGCTGAAGCCTATAGGCTTTTAAATGTTTTTCTAAGTGGGAATTTACCAAGCAAATGACTGGGGAAAAATACATAAAGAGAAATGGTAATTAGACCTACTATCACTGAAACTCGTCTCCCTGAGATCCCACATTTTCCAAACGGTGACCTCTGACGTCAGATAAGGAAATGACCCTGGTAACAGCATACAAAAAAGTATAAGACAGCATAGAAACATGATGTGTTTTAATTACACTCCCATTCAAAGGTTTGGGGTCACTTAGGTATGTCCTTGTTTTTGAAAGAAAAGAAAACATCAAATTGATCAGAAATACAGTGTATACATTGTTAATGTTGTAAATGACTATTGTAGCTGGAAACAGCTGATTTTCATTGAAATATCTACATAGGTGTACAGAGGTCAATTATCAGCAACCAAGAGGCGACTTTTGAGCGGTGTATTTCTGATCGATTTGATGTTATTTTAATGGACAAAGTCAAGTTTTGAAAAGTCTAACCACAGTTCGGAAAGCTTTCGTTTCGCAATTGCCCTGACTCCGTTGGTGTTGAACATTGAACAAGCTGCAGGGGTGAGGTAATCTGGCTCTCGTAGTCTGGCTCTCTCTTTCTCTCTACTCTCTCACCCAGATGCGCTCTCAGGTACCGAAATTTGCCACCGATAAATTTAACGTAATTCGGTCGTTGCCCTCAAAAGTACAGAGTTCGGTACCCAACCCTACCACTGACGCTCTCCAAAACCTGTTAATAATGCACAAACATATTCTCTTTACATTTTTTGTAAAACTCTACCAGCAACCTTTTGTAACACTGTAAAAACTTTAAGACAGTAGCCTACACAAGTGACACAATGATGAACAATAAGACTCGAAATGACTGAATAATTCAAGCACAAAAAAAATTTAAGGTACTGGCCTACAAGTATTTGTTTGGAAAAGCATTTATTTCGGATTGCTATGTAAAAATAATACATATATTTCTCCTACTGTGGTTATGCAACATAACCACAGAACGATCAAATATATTCACTTCTTGCAAAAATGTTGAGTAAGAGAGAGTAGGAGAGAGACAGCGAGAGAGAGAATGAGAGAGGGGAGGGCAAGAGATAAGTATTTTAATGACTACTGTCAACCTTTGTAAACCTTGATATTTGCTGTCTCCTCTGTAACTTGTGATTTTCCTTGGAGTTCAGTGTTAATTTGTTTCAGACAGAAATCCTAGTTGTTGTACATGGTGATTTGGTTTATAGACGACTGAAAGCTAAGATATCTGTGTGAGAAGTCGAGAAAATGAACAGAATTGTCATTAATGGTTTGCTGGTCATCCTCAGCATTTTGACCAAAGTGGAGGGTAAAGGTAATGTGAAGTTATTTTTTCATCCTTTATTCAGCAGGATTTAACCTTTCCATATTACTGTGAAAATAATTTTACCTTTCATTGCCTCAAAACTTAAATAAAATTTACAATTCAAATAAAAATACAATTCTACATGAATCTTAAAACTCTGTTTTTATAAATTACATTTAGTATAATTATATGTGTATGTCCTATATGCATCTGTCTAATCATATTTGTTCTCTATTTTAAATATTGTTTGAGAACATGTTGTACATGTATTTTCTGAATATAAAAGCAAGTTAATTTAATTTGAGTGTGTTTTTACGCACTATATCATGTGAAGGCGCTATTAATACTCTATAGAATCTTTACACTAAAAAAGGTTATTGGAGTGTCCTTTACTTCAAAATTGTGAGGAAACACCTGTATGTTCTTAGAGGGAACATTTTGAAGGGTCTTGTGAATAAATATGTATGCTTGTTACTCAAACTACCTTAAAAAGGGGTTATTTGAAAAACCCTTTCAAAGGGTTCTTGGAAGAACTTATAGGGGTTACTCAACATTTCAATGTGAAGAACCCCTAAAGTGCCGTACAAGAGCCTTTTCTTTTTAGAGTGTGGTTGTAGATAAAGACAGAGGATAAATAAATGTTCCTTGCACTCCTTGGGTTTTCTCAATGTAGGGGATGTGACCTTCTGGAGAGATAACTACACACTGACCTGTCCTGAAAAAGGGGATTGGTATGTAGACAATGTCCTAATTCAGAGGAACGAAAACGAGTATAAAAACATAAAAATAGGCGACGCACGATCCTACCATTGTGCATATGGAGAGAAAAATATTAAACTTCAATTCTTTATTAAAGGAAGGGGTGAGTGAATGTTTCCTAATAACAGCATCTTTTGATTTCACAAATGTCATCTGCTTTTCAATCCTGTATTTAAGAGCACTTCATGATTATTATAATAGCTATGTTTCTGTTAAATCCAAACACACCTCTTTACTGAACACTAACAAACAATACTCCTTCCTTAACACTAACAAATACTACTCCTTACTGGACATTAACAAACACTACTCATTACTGAATGTTAAACTCTACACCTTACCGAATGTTAACAACCTACTCCTTACAAAACATTAACAAACATTACGACTTACTGGACATTAACATACTTCACACCTCACGGAACATTAACCAACATAGAATTATCCTTACTACACACTCTATTAAGAGGTTTTCTCTCACTGAATGCACGAACCCCTCTTCGGGTCCATCCTCTAGGATCTGCTTTAACCTACAATATGTTAATCTCTGTGATGCAGGTTGTGAGAACTGCTACGAGGTGGAAATGTCTAAAATTGCTGTGGTCATCGTTGGGGACCTGATGTTGACTGGAGCCGTCATCCTGATTGTGTACTTCTGGACTCAGAAGAAGTCTGGACCTGCAACACCCCAAAAACGTACATTCCTGTTAGATTCACCAGCCACACAGATCCTGTTAGATTCACAGCTCTGGAAAAAATTAAGAGACCACTGCACCTTTTTCTTTCCTTTCCACAAAAGTCAAAAAGGAAGGTTTTGAGTGAGGAACAGAAGGATTAAAATTAAGAGACCACTTTCGAACGCTTCTGTTCCTCACTCAAAACTTTCCTTTTTGACTTTTGTGGAAAGTAAAGAAAAAGGTGCAGTGATCTCTTAATTTTTTATGCTGTATATGATCCATCCACCATACAGTAGGTCTCAACACACAGAATTTTAGCTTTGTGTATATAGGTAAGTCTAACTGTGTGTTTGTGTGCTGTAAGCATTCAGTATTGTAAATAGTTCATTTCTTTTTCCCGTAGCAACTTCTCGCTCACGAGGTCATGCCCCAGTGGCGTCAAATGTTGACTATGAGGTATGTCTTCCAAATCTTTATCTCTCCATCCGTTCATCTCTCCATGTGCCTCTTTCTGTTATTTCAACATACGTATTGGTCATTTAGCAGACACACTCATCCAGAGTAATTAGTTTTAACAGTCTTGCACACAGAAATAATGATACTTCTCTAATGGATACCGATCTACGAATCTTTATCTGTAAATCTAATTTAAACTTACATGTAGCTCTGACCCAAACCGATCTGTGTGGAATAGGGGGCCCTGTGGTTTAAGCGGCTGCCTCCGTCACACATGTACTACTGGAGTAGGAGCCACTGTTCATTTAGCAAACACTCTCAGTTCTCTTTCCCCAATTCCCCCTGAAATAGCATGAAATGACTGAAACTATATGTTTTAAAAAGCACATGAAAAAAATGTAATCCAAGTAATTTAACAAGACAACTGTAAACAGTTTGTCCTCCTTGAATTAACCACGGCCTCCAAAGGCCAATTAGTGAATTTTGTAAATGCCTGTCACAGTTGAGAGGCAGGACACTAGGCGTAGAGCGAGTACAGGGAAACATCTTTTTATTATAACACACAAAAAATAACAAAAGGAGCAGCAAACCACGACCTGAGGCAAAACACAACTGGCACAAACAATGATCCTCAACTGAAAGATCCAAAAGGGCAAAATAGGGTCCTCAATTAGAGGCAACGTGGGGCAGCTGTCCCCAATTAGAGGCAATGTGGGGCAGCTGCCTCTAATTGGGGACAATCAAAACAGCAGCGTAGAGATGCATAGAGGCATCTCTGTGGTCAGGCTCTGACTGTGGGCCCCAGGCGTATAATTGATATTCCTGAGAAGACTTCCAAAAGACTCTTAATCTTTTGCATGTGTTCAGTCTTGAGAGGGTCTGCAACATTCGTACTAATTATCAGTTAATATATGAATATACTTAACTGGTTTATATGCATTTATGTGCTAGACCACATTCAAGAAAATATTTATTGGTCAATATTTTTGACAAATGTAAAGATTGGTCTTAGGCACATTATATTAGTTGTCGGTACTAATCTGATAAGATATTGCATTGATTCATTTTGGTCAATAGATGCTACCAATTAAGATTTGTGCCTGTTAATGTTTTTGCCTGAACACCTATTATGTCCTGAGGCAAGTGTGTTCCGTCTGAGGATATGGACCTATCAAGCCAATTTCATGATTTAAGGTGCATATGATTTCAGTAAAGGTGCATGTCCTTGCAAAGTTTGTCTTCTCTATCAATATAATTTCTGAAAGGTTGTATGTCTATGGCAGGACACATTGTTTACTGACATTTTGTCAGTCTGATGTATCACTCAACAAATAGATACATTTGTAAATTAATAATTTTTTGCCCGACAGCCACTCAGACATGGAGCCCGTGGCAAAGATATCTATGCTGAGCGCAAGAATGAGACAAAGGAAGGAGACTGATCTCTTACCAGACCACAACTTTCCACCATGACCACCAGCTGAATGTACTCACTTTGGTCTCATTTGATCTCCAGTTGAGTCGTGGCCAACATTCATGGTTAGAAGCATTTAACAGCAACAAAAGTGAGTCACCACAAGTCAGTATTTTGTAAAAGGTCAATTCTGAAAATTCTTACCTATACTAATGTTTGTGCTGTACAATCAACTTCAGGAGGTTTACAAGTACCAGTATTTTCCCCAATAGATTCTCAGCTCACAGTATGTCAAGGCTGCTAAATCTGCGAATACTCCTTGTGCAACCAATTTACAACCAAGTTGTGTTGACCAATCAATTTGCAGAGGTCGTCATGGTTATAGACAGGCTTAGCTGAGCAACAAACCAAGGAAAAAGTTGATGGTTGTTTTTTGTTAAAAGTATAAATTGGAGGACCCCACTGAAGGACTGTGGTTGTGGAGAACAAACATGTATACGAGAACAAGCATGTGTACGTTACGTATTTTCAGAATTTACCTTTTTCAATGTATTTTTCACATCCTGCAAGGCTAGCGCATCCAGCTAATGATAATCACTGCTGAACTCAAGATCAAACGAGTTGAGTATATACATCTAGTGCATAGGTCTTCAACCCTCTCCTGGGGACCCCCCAGCCATCTCACAGTTTAGTTTTTGCCCTAACATAGCTCACCTGATTCAACAGGTAAGGGCTTGTTAATTAGTTAAAAAGTTGATTCAGATGTGCTAGCTCTGGAATACATCTAATAGATGGAATGGCTGGGTGGGTCCCCAGGAGAGGGTTGAAGACCTATGACCTAGTGAGAAGGATCTGTAGTGTGAAGGTTTAGATGTTAAGAGTTATTTCTTTGATGTGCCTGAGTAGGATTTTATACTTGATCCTAGTAAAAATATAGTAGTAGTAGTTCGACATAATATAATGTTATCAGTGTTGTAAGATGACAATTTGTTAATCTTATCAAATTTACATTCCTATTTTCCATTAAGTGTACGGTACCGATTGTACCGATCTACTTCATTGTGTGCCACTAAAATCATACAAAGAAAATACGTCTATTCCTATGTACTGTGACATGCAACCATAGCTTGTAGCCAGTTAGTACTGTTTTATGTATTTCAATAGAATGTATTTGTCTCTCTTGAAAACAATAAAGATTGTACATATACAACCTGAATACAAATTTCTGTCATGCCTTTCAAGGCCATTAAGGTATTTCGTTGACCTGTAAGCCACGTTTTCTGAGTGACAGAACCCCAGATCAACCACAAACAAACTTATTTAGGTTAGTTCTATGTAAGCCTGATAGACAAGGAAGCGTCGGGACATAGCCATCACATAGCCCAAATCAATCTTCTTACCAAATAAACAAGAACAAACTCACAACAACCAGTCATATTTACTCATAACACAAAGAAGCAAAAATGCAGGGAGGAACAACACAATCAGGATTCAGGCTTCCCCAGAGATTCCAGCCAAGCTGCTGGACCTGAATGCACATGTATGCCACCACGCACATTGCAAAGGCATAGTCAGCTAGGCCATTGAAACTGAACATACTTCACACCGGCAGCAACGATCTAAAGCAAGCAATAATAATACAGCAATTAACAGGCCCTGCGCCAGGATTAAGTTTGTCTGTTTATCGATGTCCTCCTGCTGTGTTTCAGTCCTAAATACAACTGAATACAAAAACACTAAGACCCCTTAAGACCCCTCATTGCGCCAGCCCTGCTAGTAAAAATACATAAAAATACATCAAATTTACCAAAGCTGCTTATTGTTTGAAGACAAATTCCATCCTCCTTTCTTTTTTTGAAAAACATAAATTTTTTTGTAAATTCGCCACCAAATCTATTTCTTCTCCTCCATCTGCCATTCTGCCGAAACAAAAAAATCTAACCAACAAATCTAAAGCACTACAGTACAGCTTTAAACCGAAAGTTTCAAACAACCGGAGATAATGCTAGGCTAGGTGTCTGCTAGTTTTCTTCAGTTAACTGCCACTCCTATCAGCAACAGGGAAAATGCTGACATAAGGCCAGGGCAGCTAGAAGGCTTCGGTGTGTCAAAGAATACATCCAACACGGCAAACTCAAAATCTGATTGGTTAATTAATATGACAATCAACAACATGGTCGTGCTCACTTCAACAACAGTGGGGATTCACTCGAAATTCTGAAGGCCTCCAGTTTACCCGGAGACAGCACAGTTGAAAAATCTGATTGGATGCTTTAAAGTATATGAGTTGCACTAGAAGCAGCACAACTGAGGGAGAGTAACATTGAAATTACGTTAATTGACTGATGGGAATGAACTTTGTAAAATACATACAGTGTTAATGAAAACATATATTAAATAATAAAAATATAATTTTCTGATTCTGAAAATCTTTAAGCCAGCAGAGAAGGCCTTGCTGGCCCTGACGGCCCACTTACTTAGGGGTAGTTATGAGTAATCAATACTTTGTTTAGTGGCAAAATGTTTCACACCTTTGTGTGATTTTTCTTAAACAGTTTTTGTTTGAATGTTAAATGCATACAATACACATTTTTGCATCGACAAATTGTACTGTGGTGTGGTTCATCTCATGGTATGACACTATATAATTTGGTGTGACATTCAGAATTGTGACCAAAAAAGTATTTGTTAGTGATGAATCATAAAATGATTCATCACTAACAAATGGATTGAACGCAACACATGTAAAATAGTATCAGCAAGAGACATGGATTTTGTTAGATTTATATTAGGTTTTGTCAGAATTATTCTAAAATATAGTAAAAGATTGAGAAGAGATGTCTGACTTTGCACAAAGAAAAATAATACAAAATGTAATGAATTTTCACAAAGAAATGCTGGATCTCAAGATAGTAATGATAAAGAATTATGATAAAGTGAGTTTCTTAAGAAAATCTACCCTATTTTCATTTTATATACAGTCACATTCAGGTCACACCATATGACAATATTAGGCACTAATAAAACAAATCGATGAATAAATTCAGATTCTAATACAACATCTTAAAGACTACATACATTTTTGGAAATCTAAGAGTCGGTATAACACAACTCAATAATTTTCATGCCTTATATTTGAATTAACAAAAAAACTTATTTTCAGGCTCATATGTCAACAACCCATGTACAGTGGATACAAAAACTCTACACACCCCTGTTAAAATGCCAGGTTCTTGTGATGTAAAAGAATGAGACAAAGATAAATCATGTCAGAACTTTTTCCACCTTTAATGTGACCTATAACGTGTACAATTCAATTGAAAATCAAACTGAAATCTTTTAGGGGGAAAAATAAAAAATAAAAAACTCACAATAACCTGGTTGCATAAGTGTGCACACCCTTAAACTAATACTTTGTTGATTTTATTACAGCACTCAGTCTTTTTGGGTAGGGGTCTACTAGCATGGCACATCTTGACGTGGCCATATTTGCCCACTCTTCTTTGCAAAAGTGCTCCAAATCTGTCAGATTGCGAGGACATCTCCTGTGCACAGCCCTCTTCAGATCACCCCACAGATGTTCAATTGGATTCAGGTCTGGGCTCTGGCTGGAGCATTCCAAAACATTAATCTTCTTCTAGTGAAGCCATGCTTTTGTGGATTTGGATGTGCGCTTTGGGTCGTTGTCGGGCTGAAAGGTGAACTTCCTCTTCATCTTCAGCTTTCTAACGGACACCTCAAGGTTTTGTACCAAAATTGCCAGGCATTTGGAACTGTTCATAATTCCCTCCACCCTGACTAAGAAAAACAGCCCCAAAGCATGATGCTGCCACCACCAAGCTTCACTGTGCGTATGGTGTTCTTTGGGTGATGTGCAGTGTTGTGTTTGCACCAAACATACCTTTTGGAATTATGGCCAAAAAGTTCAACCTTGGTTTCATCAGACAATAACACATTTTCCCACGTGCTTTTGGAGGACTGGATGTTTGTTTTTGCAAACTTCAGCCGGGCTTAGATGTTTTTCTTTGTAAGAAAAGGCTTCCGTCTTGCCACCCTACCCCATAGCCCATTCATATGAAGAATACAGGAGATTGTTGTCACATGTAGCACACAGCCAGTACTTGCCAGAAATTCCTGCAGTTCCTTTAATGTTGCTGTAGGCCTCTTGGAAGCCTCCCTGACCAGTTTTCTTCTCGTCTTTCCATCAATTTTGGAGGGACGTTCAGTTCTTTGTAATGTCTCTGTTGTGCCATATTTTCTTCACTTGATGATAACTGTCTTCACTGTGTTCCATGGTATATCTAATTCTTTAGAAATTATTTTGTACCCTACTCCTGACTGATATCTTTAAACAATGAGATCCCTCTGATGCTTTGGAAGCTCTCTGAGGACCATGGCTTTTGCTCTGAGATGCAACTAAGAAAATGTCAGGAAAATCCTACTAGAACAGCTGAACTTTATTTGTGATTCTTCAGAGTCACTTTAAATGATGGCAGGTGTGTAATGACTTCTATTTAACATGAGTCTGAATGTGATTGATTAATTCTGAACACAGCCACATCCCCAGTTATAAGAGGGTGTGCACACTTATGCAACCAGGTTATTGTGAGGTTTTTATTTTTCATTTATCCCCCTCGAATATTTCAGTTTGTTTTTCAATTGAATTGTTCACATTATAGGTCACATTAAAAGTGGAAACATTTCTGACATGATTTATCTTTGTCTCATTCTTTTACATCACAAAAACTTGGCATTTTAACAGGGGTGTGTAGACTTTTTATATCCACTGTATATATGTATGTATGTATGTATGTTTGTGTTTATGTGTGTATGTTAATGTGTACTGGTAGTGTGAGTGGGGGTGATGTGAGGGAAGATTTGTGTGGAGGTTGGTTGTGTCAAATGAGAGCTGTGTTGTTTGAGCTCTTCCGTTCCATCTCTTCTCTGAGGAAACCACACTTCACCAGACTAGATGCAGTAAACACCATTAACCACACTCATCGCTCCTCATAGGTCCTGTATAGCTCACTTGGTAAGAGCGGAGTCAAAGTTTGTGGGTTGGATTCCCACGGGGGGAGAGTTTAAAAATGTATCCACCCATTACTGTAAGTCATTCTGGATAGAAGTATATGCTCAATTACTTTATTAAATATACACTCTACAAATATTGCATATATCCGGTGCTATGTTCCATTTAAAATATCTGACACATTCAGTCACCTGTGGAACAAAAACTAAAGTGATTTTTGTTTGGTTGTAAATAAGTGGAAAATCTGAAAATTTTGTGTAATTTACTTGTTGATCTTATTAGAATTAATATAAGCACAGAACAAAACATACAACAAAATGTCACAACACAACCAGTATTCAAAAAGGTTTTTTTGTGATTTTGTGATTTTTTTTGTGATCAACTTTCCATTTTATTCACCAGAATCCTTTAAACAGTATCAGTACATAGGTTGAAAAGAATATGATAAATCCTAAATTATGTTTTAACTTGACATCATTAAAAAATATAATTTGCAATGTAATATACAATAATGTTAACCTTCTGACAGACAAATCAACAATCGTGTGAGGGTGCAAAAATGCAATTTACCATTACTAAACATAAAAAAGCTCTAAGCTCGTTCAACGGAGTAAATAAAATTAATATAACTCTAAAAAGCATAGCAAGTGATGTACTGTGCATCAAACATTTTAGTGGAATTAACTGTTCTAGTCAACGGCAATGTATATACAGTGGATATAAAAAGTCTACACACCCCTGTTAAAATGCAAGGTTCTTGTGATGTAAAAGAATGAGACAAAGATAAATCATGTCAGAACTTTTTCCACCTTTAATGTGACCCATAACGTGAACAATTCAATTGAAAAACAAACTGAAATCTTTGAGGGGGAAAAATAAAAAATAAAAAGGTAAGGTTTTTCAGTTTGTTTTTCAGTTTGTTTTTCAATTGAATTGTTCACATTATAGGTCACATTAAAAGTGGAAATAGTTCTGACATGATTTATCTTTGTCTCATTCTTTTTCCAACACAAAAACCTGGCATTTTAACAGGGGTGTATAGACTTTTTATATCCACTGTAGTTTTGAGGGACTTCAAGATGCACTTATTGGAGCTGACTGACTTCTCTCAGAAATTAACTAAATCGAAGAAAGAAAGAAGTGATAAATAAATAGAAACAAATAACCAGTTAATGGTCATACCAAATTATTTATGAATCGTAGCCAGTTTAGACTGAGCAATACCTTCTCTACAGCAATGATTGTCATCCCTCATCACCGCCTTACATAGCCCTCTGTTTAATTTCACTGCTCTGATGGTTGGCAAACTCTGTGCTGGGTTTCCTTGCTAATATACTGTTGTCTTAACATTATATTCTAACCCTGTCTGGTTTGGTTAGTCCACCACCGCACACCCAGCCGTTAGCATGTGTTTTCTTTCAGTCATGTACAGAGCATCTCTCTGAATACAGTAATTTTATGCAGCATGAATTTCATTCTTTTTTCGACAGTGAGATACCCTAAAAAGAGAAGAACCTAAACAATGCATTATGTCAGGTCCTAAGACTTGCTAAAATGCATTGCCATTTTTGTTTTATTATTTTAACAAATGTTTGTGGTGTTTTAGGTTTTAATATATTGGCTAATAAATGTAGAAATTTTTTTTAAATCAAATTCTGCTTTACCAGTAACTTTTGTAGATTTTTGATTATGAACTGGTCTTTTCAGGTCCTGCCACAACTTGTCAATTTTATCTCAGTTGGCCATTGACAGGTCATTCCTAAAAAAAAAAAAAATGCTTTTCAGCCATTCTCATGTGGGCTTGCTTATGTGTTTTGGATTGTTGTTTTGCTGCGTGACTCAACTGAGTGTCTAGTCCGGGAAAATAGGAGTTTGAATGAATGGGAATAATTGTTATTTACATAGTTGTGTGTCAATGAGATTTTATGATCTGCAAAAAGCTAGCTGACAATTTGGAATTAATGGTAATCTATGTGAATACTTAGAAAAGGGGTCATGGCAAGGAAAATCCTTTATCATCAATGGCCAAACATCACAAATAATTGAGATTGAGATTTGTCTTATGACAGATTCCTGTTGATGTTTTCACTAAACAGGGGAAACTAGAACAATTAAAATATCTAAACAACATCTCTTTCTGGATAACTGAAGGCCTGTAAAGCCTTGAGGCTTATCACTCATCTTTGTAGGATACTGATGTGTTTTTTTCTCAACAGTTGTGCATATTGCTACTAAAACTTAAATGCAACATATATTTTAAATATTGTAAATGACTCTGGTAAGAGTTGGCATGCCTGAAATCAACAAAATGTATATGAACATCTCAGTGAGTAGCCTACAAGTGTCAAAGATGTTGGTCTCTCATGGTTGTTTATCTTATTTTGTAGTTAGTCAGACAATATGTGAATATTAAATCATTATTGCTTGGCCACGTTTTGTCAATGTTAAACTAAACAGCCTGCTGCCTCTGTTATATAATCCACTTATAGCATAGTGATGGGCAGGTCCAGAGATAAAGTCAAGATTAAATACATCTACTGTTTGCGAGAGAAATATCACTGTTGAAATATCCTGTCAATTAACAACCATGAATCCAGCATGTGTAGGTTGATACATGTTAAATACATTATTCATATTCATAGTCATCTGTTTATTAAATTTCATATCCATTAGGTATTTTCTAGGTTATCTGCAAGACAGTAACTAAATGTAGCTTCCTCACAGGAATCTGCCGACACAGTTGATTCCTCACGCGAAAGAAGTGAACCTTAGTAACCAGCAGTCAAAAAAGCCTGTTTCATAAAGCCCCACAACAAAACAAAGCGTCTTTGATTTTACACCCACATAGTGTAATGTCATAAAGGACACCGACAAGTTACACTTTACAATCACCTAGTGTCCTCAGGCGACCAACCTGATGTCAGCTCATAACAGTTACCAATTTCCTTTCCACATCCCCCAGCGCTCGGGTCGGGTTGGAGACTTACGCTGTTAAACGTGTAATATTTGTTTATCGTGTTGCTGAGACGAGAATATTGTCATGTGTGTAGTTGATTTACATGTAGCAAGTCGACATTAACGTTTTCAGATTTTATTAGTACTTATTAAGTACTAATTAAAATCTATATTGTATTGTATTAATATGTTAATAGATGAACAAAAATAGTTTCGCCTATCCTTTGACACTTCAAAAACAAAGCATGCTCCTACTGAACAGAAATATTAACGCAACACGCAATAATTTATTCCCAACCTGTCAAGTGCTAACAGTGCAGTACATTTTAAACATTTTTGGCACAACATTTGAGAGAAATAGGCTTCTTATATGTAGAAGACATTTCTGGGATCTTTTCTTTCAGCTCATAAAACGCGATCAAATCTTAACACTTTCTGTTCACTATATAAAGGCTTCACAATAGCATTATGAATGACTTTCTTATTCTTTTCACGTTCAAAAAAAATTGTAGGCGTTGCCTAAATTATAGTTATTTATTGAGAGGTTAGTGTAGCGCGTTTTAGAACAAGTCACTGAGCAAATGGAGAGCTCTCCTGTAATGGAGAGCTTTGGAAAACCTATTTCAAATCAACATACGATGCTCAAAAAACCGCAAATGATTATACCGCAACGAAAGCAACAGTCTACCTGAACACCTGTCAGTTGAAACAGTGGGAAACAAATCTACGATTATTATAAAAACTGTTTACATATTAAATCACTGAATAATTATATTACAGCAGTTGACCTGTAAGAAACCTCTCCTATAAATTGGAGGACATTTCCTGGACCAAATAGGTCAGTTATTCACCAAGGTAAAGTTGGTGTCATATGCAGACTTTCAACAGACATTCGATGCTACTGTACCATATGTGCTGTGGCATGCGGAATCTCTTCACATGGTGAAATTTTTACTTTGGGACTTGTTTTTCCGGAAATTACAAACTCCTTAATAAAACTATGTTTTTATTACTGTTATATCTTCATCAGAACCCAAGTTACAAGAGAGTCCATTTGACTCAAAAAGTAATAAAAAAGAAAAATCCATTCAAAGATTTCATTCCGTTTTATTTTAATTCCAGTTGCATTCATTTGATTACTGATCCTCACCATCATTAGGATCAATCGTGAAATGATATATGAATTTCCTAAACCAGCTGCTGGCATTGTTGCCAAAATTAATAACAACTAAACTTTTGAAACCACATGCAATCTATTAAGGCTGACAGCTGTGGAACAATGGCAGAAATCCTCTTTTGTTTTTTATGAATGGGACTATAACGTTGCTAGCTCCGGAATATTGACTATGAAAAAGCTACACACTTATGTCCATAACTACATTTTTTATTGTAAATGTCAGTTTAAACCTAGTACATTATTAACTAGCTAGCAAATCATTTTTATTTCATTAATTTTTGACCAATTGGCTGCAACACTCACAAAAGCAGAAGACGCACGAGTTCACATGGCGTGAACTTGTTTTCTGACATCAGAAAACCATTAAATTTACATTTTATTTTAAGTAGCCATAAATATTTTCTACATTATTATGTAGTACTGGATTTCAACTATCCAAAACATTCAAAATTTAAATTGTCACTGAAAACCTTTTTTTGTTCATTTTTTTTCTTATTGCCAAAAACGAGTAGGTGCGACCTTTGGTGGGTTCACTCATTTTTAAACATTGAAAACAACTTCCATTGTTAACTGATTGCTAGACGGAATCTATCCTGAGTACAAGTTGTAGTTAATCACGGCTGGAATATATTCATGTATGATGTTTTTTCATCTTGTGTATGCATTTATTCACAATAACATTTTGTTGCAAATAAAAGGTTACATTTTATACCCACTAAAAACTTTCTTAGTAGGGCTGGACAATATTTACAACCTATTATTGGCATATAACATTTATTTTCTTTTGAATTAAATGAACTTTTTCAGTGATTGTCATAAAATCTTCATTGCAAATTTTCTAGAAAGTGTTGATCACCTTCTCCAAACTATGATGTAATGAATGTGAAAAGTTATATGAAAACTACAATGCCATTTTTCGCAAAATCAGACACTGTAGAAGTAGTCCAGCACTTAATTTGATCATTTGCACTTGTAATGATGTCTCAATGGATTTCATTGTAAAAGTGAATGATAATACATTTATTTGAAGAATTTTATAAAATCCAGAATGTATTTTATATTCAAATCAAAGGATGTAAAAGTTGTCCAGACCCCAGCAGAATAATTTGCACTTGTAATGAAGTTTCTTTGACAATCAATAAAAAAGCTATATTTCAATATCTGAAAAATTAAATTAAATTAAATCGAAAATTAATTTCTCATCAAATTTTGTAAAAACATTCTTTCTCATTTTTTGTATATCCATACACAAAATGAAAAAAGGTATAAACTAGCCTACATGCATACATGAAAATCTTCCAGCTGTCACTAATTACAATATATAATCATATTTAAAATAGCTTTCAATGCCTCTTTAAATTGACTTTTTTGCCCTTGGATCACAGCCGGCCTGGGCTACTCTTTCAAAAAAATTTAGCCCTACATGGAATGTTAAAAGAAGGGGAGAGACGAAAATGTAATTATAGAATAATAATAGGAAGAGGCTATATGACTGGACAGCTGCCTCTCTTATCCAATTTCCATCAGAGGCGAAAATTTGATATCAACTTTGGAGGATAATTACATTACATTTTCTCAAGAGCAATTCTTGAGCGGGATAGCATAAGTAGTGCAGTAATACTGTTTTAGTTGTTTTAGTTTCCAACGGTTCGCTCCAGTGACGTGAGGCAGTGACGCCGACAGGGGGGAACAACCGTGAACGTTGTCCCGGGCCCAGGCCTTTGGGGGCCCATTTGGTTGGCTTAAATATAATTATTAATTCGTCAGTCAATGTTATTATTCAGTACTATCAAGAAAGTTACACAGTTATTAAACAGAAGAATTGCAATAATGAAGGGGTTCATGTTTTACACTTTGCTGTATTTTTATAAAGCTTTATGATTTTTCTGTAAAAATTGTTTGTTCTACCAACAGCCAATCAATGATACCCTAACACCTACAGCCAATTAGATACCCTAACACCAGCAGCTAATAAGGGTGATACCCTAACACCAGCGCGAACACAACTTTTTTAAACCTGTACTATGTAAGATTTCTTCAGTAAAAAAACAAATGTTAAGTGCCAGTAGAATGTCAATTTATAATTTTTGGAGCACGCCGCTACTTCTCAGCCAATTCTGTTCGAGCAATCCTGTTCCAGCCAATTGCCTTCTGCAAGGCGAGCTTTTCTCCTTGGCCTATTTTGTGAACACGCATTTTACCTGGATGATATTATATATAATATAAGTTTGCCATAGGGAGCGATGTTCGCTTACTAAGAAACTATAAGCTAGAGACCAGGATGACAGTCAATTCCTCCCTTGTCTACTACAGCATACACTACAAAAACGGCAAAGAAGCGAAAGAAGACTAGACCAACACTATAGCTAGCTACCAGGAACCCTAGAAGCTAACGTTAGCAAGGCTAAGAAGAACATCGAACTATGAGTCAGCGTTTTTTTGGTACAGGTAATTCCATTTTTCATATTTTTATTCGGAACGTCATTCTCTATCGGGCATTGGTGCAGAACCGCTTTCTGACCGGTGAGTAATTGCCAAATGCTGTAATTTTTACTGAAAAAATCCTACCTAGTGCAGCTTAAAAAAATGTTCAAATTTAACCAACATAAATTTGTTACACTACAGTACTGCAGTGTACTGTTATATTTGTTAACTACAGTACTGTAGCTATCTCGCTAAAACATTGCCACCATGCAACCAAAACTAGGAGCACAGAAATGGAAGGACAAAACTAAAAGAGAATGTCAAAATATGTGTAGAAGTTAAGTAACGGCTGATTGGGACTGAGTAGGTTATGAATTGAAAAGATGTGACATAAATAATTACCTGTGTTGAATACAAAGGTATTTGAATGTGGCCTAGTTATGAATTAAAACATTATTATTTTTGGCCTGTGGTTTGGGTCCTAAACGTTAAATTCTTTCCTGGCCCCTGGGATTCCTGTCGTCGTCCCTGCATGAGGTGAGGTCGAAGTCAGGGTAGGTAATAAGAAATGCACTGAAAAATTTGATAGTACACTAGTCAGGTTGAATTCCCTAGCAAATTTATTTCTATCACCTGTCATTAGATTGGAAGCATACACGTTTTAAAATGAGCTACTCTGTCCCATAAACGTATCTATTGAAACTGCCCTGGACTATTCCTTATGCAAAGAAATATTTAACTACAACAAGCTCAGCACGTTTCCATAACACATATTACCAATTTCATCTGCATGACTAGTAAAATAAGCAATTGACTACGCAAGTAGCGGGAGAGGCAGCTACATCCCTCAAAGCGACGTGGACGTCCAGCACGGTCACATGGACGTCCTCGCTAGGGGGAGCTCTCGAGTAGATGTTTAGCAGGACGGAGAAGCGACGAGTGACGTTGACAGGGCTGTTGAACCGGACGGGCGGGAGAGGCAACTAGATCCCACGTAGCGACGTGGAAGTCCACCACCGTCACATGGACGTCCTCGCTAGGGGGAGCCCTGGAGTGGGTGTTTAGCAGGACGGACCGTGGATCACGGGGTGTTGAGCAGGACGGACGGCGATGAGTGATGTTTTGTAATGCAAGCCAGTGGAGGGTACCATCAGGGCGCGCACAGAAAACTGTTGCTCACTCGAGAAGTCTGCAAGTCCTAACATTTGTCACATATAATGTTTAATTAAATATAAAAACGAACAACAATAAAACCCCATGACAATATATATTTAAACGAGTGGCTACGTTAATATATTGGAAAAACAGAGTGCCTTATCAATTGATAATAAATACGTATGAAAAGATAATAAACACTCTGTTATGACACATTTCATAACCTTTCCGTTTTCAGCTTCTGTTTTTGAATTATTCTCAGTACTGTACAGTATTCTTGAGTACAGTATTCTCAGTACTCAATAAATGGTTCATGGTGGTGGTGCGGGGGGGGGGCAACTATGAAATGTATTGAACGACAGTATTCAAAAACATTTCATATTTTAAAACAGAGCAAACATTTCGCCTGAGGAGGATTTCTGCAAGAAAGCCGACAGCCTCGACTGTGCATATTTTATCGCGCAACAAGGTCTACGGACCTGGCCAGCTCTCCTCGTGTAACGGCTCATCTCCTGGTATCTCCTCCATGCTCTGGAGACTGTACTGGGAGACAAAGCAAACCTTCTAGCAACGGCACATATGGCCATCCTGGAGGAGCTGGACTGCCTGTCCAACCTGAATGGGCTGCAGGTACCGCCTCATGCTACCAATAATGACAATGACACTAGTAAAACGCAAAACTAAAATGCTGTCCTTGTTTTGGTGGAGTTTAGTATTTATATTTTAACCTTAAAATAAGGCCACGTGCAATTGTATTTACATTTCTTTGTTAATAATTATTTTCTATTTGTAGGACTTACACTACCGTTATTGTTTTGTTGGGAATTTGTATTTCTATTTTAAAAATCTAAATAAATCAAAAACATATATTTTTGTGAGTCTTATTTAAAACTCGAAATGTAGAAATTACTATTATTCATTATTTTGACATGACAAAAGTTGGAAAAAAGGAAATAAAAGGGGACTTGACAGACGGGTTATCTTTCAACTGATGTTTTTTTCGGTATATTAAGAAAGTTTAAGGTTTAAGATTCAGTTAATTTATCAAATGCACCGAAAAACATAGCGTCATCCTACACAAAGAAATTCTCGTCACATAGCACCCGAGATCTACATAGTAAGAATCAAGCAAAAAATAAAGCGATAATAAACATAACACTGTAAACTATAGCCTAACCAAGACATATTGTTACAAAGTGAAATTAAATCGGCTATTTGTATAAAAACACAACATCAGAGTAAAACATCTTAAGACTTCAGTGTCGTTTTTGCCTAAAACAAAACATAAAACACTTCCCCCAATCGAAGAACAGTGCAGCCTAGCCTGAATTCTAGCATAATCATCACAGAAATAATACATATTGTCATTGAATAATAGTCATAATTTGATTGATGATCACTTCATTCTCCATTTTATTACGTTAAAAATATGCTCATACACAAGATATCCAGTTCGCTTCAATGTACATCCAGTTAGAGCTGGATGCTGACGTCCAGGCCACTTTCCTGTCCGTCCGGACCATGCCCTCCATTCTCATCCGTCCTGCTCAACATCGCCGGTCAACATCGCCGGTCCGTCCGGCTCAACATCCAGCACAACATCCCTCGTCGCTCGTCGGTCCTGCTAAACATCATCTCGAGGACTCCCCCTAGCGAGGACGTCCATGTGACCGTGGTGGACGTCCGCGTCGCTCTGAGGGATGTAGCCCCTACTGGAGAAGCGGTCGATTGCATAGCGGTCGGTTACATATTGGCGGTTAGGCCAATACACTACCTCTGCACATTTTGCTTGTAATTAAATCCACAAAATCTAAATGAAATTTTCTGGAGTAATTAAAATGACATTTCAGTTGACAAATCAATAATCACTGCAGAAATACAATATTTATTTTGAGCACAATATCATACATTTCTATTTCTTCCAAAACTCCAGGGTAGGCAGCTACCCAGAATACACATTACTGGTTTGCTAGCTACTGTAGCTCTGGACGTTCAGCTATTGTGTGTGTGAACCCTACCAACATAAAACAAAATTGCTATGGTGTGATTGACTGGATTAATCTCACATTAGCTACATGCATTGAGTGCCTTTCAGACCGAAGACACGAACACTGTCATCTTGCCTAAGGAACACTACCTTGCATTGCTAGCTTCTCTCGCTGACTCGAATTCAAACAGCTGAAAACACTGGTTGATGTTACTGTAGCTAGCTAGCAAACGTCAGCTAACTGCTAGCTAACATAAAGAGTGACTTCAGTGCAGCGACAATGATGACTGGTGACAGTTATAAATGTGTTTTATTTTATTGAGTGGTAGAAGTGAAGTCTAACATATCCTTTGTTTGAACTACTTCCCAGCTAACAATTTTCCGTTGTCACAATGTTGTTACGACGTTATCTAGCGACCGAAATTAGGTAGCTGCAACGTTGTCACAACCAGAAAAGTGAAAGTGTTCTTGTTGTCGCTACAACGTAACTAATTGACGTTGTCAGTTGGTCGCTAGCATGTCGTGGCAACGTGATATCTCTAAAGGTTGTCGGTTGGTAATCGCGAATCCCTGCCATCCTATCCAGTTCACCATTCATTGCCCTTTTTACTCACATTTTTATATTCATACCTACAGCTAGAATATGTACAGCTAAGTTAATTTCTGTCCTGACAGTTTTCTCCAACCTTGTGTTTACCTGCTCCAACTTTTCCATTAACTCTTAATTGTGCACAACACATTTCAGCAGGGTTCTACACAGACATTTTGTTTTACAGTGAGGTATTATGTGTTTATATTATATATTTATTTTATCAACCCCTTCCCAGATATAATTATGGCAATGTTGTTAGATCATAAGTACAGACATTTTCTCCTAGTGAAGCACATGACATATCCTGTAATATAAAAGAGCCCCACATGTAGCAAAAACGTTTATACATTTACAGACAAACAAGCACACTTATGTAATTTAAAACATATTTTATTTATCACCCACCTCACACTCCCAAGTTGGTCAACAGCACAGAAATTAATATCAGAACTGTGAGGAACTTCTTAACCATCAAGAAGGATAAAGTAGCAAATCTCATCTAGTTAACTCCAATGAGATTGTAGGTCTTCAATGGCAATAGCCATGATAAACAGTTATTTTTTCCACTGGTAGAGTTCTATCCTTCTCCAATCATTGACATTTTTGTTCCAGTTATCAACTGATCAAATTTAGAAATATTATCAAACTGTCCATTTTACAAATAATTAAAACATAAGAACACAAGCCAATATGAATGCTTTACTTTTCATTGGGTTATTTTCTTCTCAAATGGTGAAGAATTGTGAAATGATGAAGATAAGAAAACATGAACTATAAATTGAAACAAACAATTAATATTATCCAACTGACAAAATACAATCACACAAGCAAAGACGGAGAATTTACTCTTCCTTGTTGTCAGAAATGAGTCTGAGTGGTCTTCAATTCTATCTTCACCTTCCTCTTCCGTTGGACACGTAGCTGCAACTGGACATGGACAATGAAAACCAGTTTAAAAACAGTATAAAAGAGAGTGTCAACCATTTGATTCAATTCGTTCATAATTTATTTACATAACTTTTACAATTTTGTCAAATATCTTGTTGAATCATTACTTGTGGAACTCATGGAACTCAAAAGTTACCAACCAAGCTAGTAAGTAGTTGACTTACTGTAATGTAGCTTGCTAACGTTTGAGCTAACGTTAGTTGGCTTGCTAGACAGTACAGTAATTCGATGGGAACTACCAAAGTGATTTTA